>JAOUZG010043370.1:1776912-1821454 GCA_026289955.1 Argiope argentata | reverse complement strand
TTTTCTTTTGAAATTTTTAAATCGTCATTTTCAAATAATTGTATTTTTATTATTAAAATTTGTTATTTATCTGGTGAAAATGCAGCACTATTTCTATGCATGGAATATTTCAAGCGGAATATTCAAAAAACACTTCAAATATTAACAAAGATTTTTAAAATTGTGTTACCCCTGTTTAGTCCACAAATCTTCCCCTTGGTGCGTAATCAGATAATGCATAATCAGATAAATGTTAGATAGGTTTAGGTTTCAGAAGAAAATATCGATTCAAAATGCATTGTTGTATGAAGCACCGTAGTTTTCTGTATGGAGCAAAATGTTTCACTGCCGGATATGAATGCTAATACTGAAATAAACTCTACAGTGAGTCTATAAGACTAAAGCTCTAGAAGTATTTTTCTGTTTCGTCATTTTCTTTTAAAACACGGTGTGAAAAGGGAGAAAAAATGTATCACATTATTTTAACTGCGTGAACTTTTTAAAGAACGTGGCGCTGTTGTTAATATGGTAAAAAAAACTAAAAGGAAATTCACAGTTTTAGGAGGTGAAAATAAGAATGATTCATCATTATTCTATTCATTTTAATGATTTGAAATAAAAAAATTTATATTTCCATCACTTTACTTTTATTTCCTCAAATTGTCGAAAAATTGCTTTTTTACAAAATCGCATAAATAAGTGCCGAAAGTTCTAAATTCTACTAAAATATAAACTTGTTAACAATAAAATGATTCGATTCAATGTAAACAAAATGTGCACTATTCACGGGGAAAAAATTAATTTTTAATACAATGATAAAAGAGAAAGAGAGAGACTTAAGTCTTGTATAATTCTCCCTTTTATCTCATTCACACAATTTATGATGAAAAATCAGTTCATAAAACCATTTGAGTATAAGAAATTTCATGGAAACTCTGAAATTATTGCCTGTAGTAAAACTTATATTATAATGTTATTAATTATGACTATTATTAATATAATAATGTTTATAACCTGAATAATATTCGTAAACTTCGGTAATTCGCAAATTCGTAAAATAAGGTTTAGGGCTGATTATTGGATATAGTGATGGGAAATTTAGAAGTTGGATATTTCTTAGGTAGTAGAGCTCAGTAAGAAAGAGATTTTTATAACCTCTTTGCTAGAATTTTAATCAAAAATTAATCATAACAACATAAATTTTCCTGTAAAACCTAAAAATTGATATTACGCAAAATTATTTTATACCATTTCTACAGCATTAGCTTTCCAGTGATTTTAATTTTATTTCCAAGCAATTTATTATCTAATTTTAAAAGTATTTTTCAATATGTTTCAAAATATGTACCTTTTTTCTTTAAATATGGCGTTTGCTTATATGCTCATTTTGGTTATATTAAGTATTTTCTTGGAGTGAGGATTACCTTTGCTGCGATTAAAAGTAAATTTAAAAAAATTACAAAGAAAGACGAATTGCAATCTTATCACAATGTTTTGAATTAGAAGTTCATTTTTTTTGTTATCTATCCTTTAAATCGTTCTAATTATCATTCAAATTTTTATTGTTCATTTCCCTATATATTTTTGAACAATTTGAAAAGTCGTTAGTCAGAGAGAGAGAGAGAGAGAGAGAGACAGAGAGAGAGAGAGAGAGAGAGAGAGAGAGAGAGAGAGAGAGAGAGAACTCTTTTATTCCGAAAAAAAATGCATGGCGCCGACAAAAATGTTTATGACGCCTGTTCGAAATGCCCCTTACCATTAGGACCTACTTCAACTTATAACAAACAATATGAGCGTTTTCAATGCATATACGGTCCCTCAAAAAAAAAAAAAACGAGAAAAAAATGGTATGAAGAAGAACACCTAAACAGTAATTTCTCTCTGTTTCATTTCATTCCTCTCCCAAATCCAACATTTCATCGTTTTTTATACCCTTAACCGTAAGACGATGAGGGCGAAAGAGAGAGAAAAAAGTCATTCATATCTTTTTTCATTCGCGTGTCGAGCCGGTTTCGCTCGTGTTTGCTTGCTGTCTCGATTTACACCCCTCTCTATGTGCCTGTCGGTCCGTTTTACTTCAATATTGTTCGCCAGCCTGTTCCACACCTCTTTTGATAGTGTTTGACTAGGCCTAGGGGTCAAGTGTCGGTAAACAGCGAAAGGTTTTAAATTCTTTTTCATCCCCTCCCGAGACTTGCTTCCTCCGTTTCTTGTGCTCTTCTCGCTTTTTTTCTCTCTCCCCCCCCCTCGGTGCCATTTTGTACCAAGATATCAATTGACTTTCTCCTTGTGTGCTCTTTACACGCGTATTTTGAGATGGTGACTACGCGTATATTGAATCGTGGTAATAGTGAGATAGAATTTTTTTTATCTATGTGTTTTAATATAAAGTGGATCTCGTTTAAGTTCTTTTTTTTTCTATCTAATCATGCGCCGGCGTGAAGAACAGGTGGAGACAAGGAGCTTGTTTTGCGAAATAACAAACAACTAAAAACAACGTAGGTATTTAAAACCAATGAGAGTGGTCTCCCTAAAACTTTCTCACATACTCTCTAATAAACTATTCGTGAATAACAAGTTTATGCCGCCTTGCGTTACTTTGGAGGTCAATAGTTATGAAAAATTAACTTCTGGTGTGAATTTTGCATTTTTGTTAAATTTACAGTACCACTCTTGGAACATTTCTGGGTGATTAGTTCTTAGAATGAGTAAATAATATTCAAAAATCGAATTTGTGTTTTCTGCATATTTACCTCAACCGATTCAAAAAATAAATAAATTAGGAACAAAAACTACGTTTGCAGTCGCAAAATCCAAGTCAGATTTCATACATTTCTTAATATTTTTTGGTTATAACGCTTTTAGGTTTCTGAATATGCAGACCGACAGACAGTCACGCCATTTGGATATGACTCAAAATTGACAGATTTTTACTCGATATATTCATAAACTATAGACTTTAAATCAGTGTATCGAATTTTATATATCTAATTCGTTTTGTTGTGATCATGTTAATATATGTATGACCATTCAAAATTTGATAGAAACCTTCAAATTTGGTGCGAAGATTGCATACCAAATTTCGGCAGTCTTGTTCAAAGCGTTTTTAATTATGTTTGTAGCAGACAGAGAGATGGGTATTTTTAAAAAATGCATCTTTTTTTACTTCAGAAAGGTCTAAAACGTAAAAATTCCGCGAAGATCTCGAGTTCGAATTTTTTGAAAACTATTTTTACTGTTCATTCTCAATACTCTGTATACAAGAAATTTAAAAAAAAGAAGAAGATTGAAGTGAAATCTGATATGCGTATTTCAATGTATCATGTCAGAACATTATTTCTTGAATCCCCAAACACTATGTGATCGGGCAAGTTAAATTATATTTTTATTCATTTTAATGGTTTCATTGAATGAGTCCCTTTAGTATTGCAAACGATCCAAAAAACTGTGTCTCGCATTTATTGTTTTAAGAAAATATCACATTTCCTATTTATTTCATTTCATATAATCGCTTACTCAAAATAACATTTTTTAAAGGTTTTATTTGCTGCATTCCTTAGCATTTAAAAAAAAATCGGAGCTTTTGTAAATGCAATGGCAAAGCGTTATTTAAAGTTTTTTTTTTTTGAGATGCTCGTGCAGATAAAACATTTTTTATTTTTCTCCTATGTATGTTTGTTGACGCCAAAAAACTCCTTCCAAAAAACAACATCATGTTCTGACATGATAAAAAAATCGACTTATTAAAATCATTATATATATATATCGTTTTTTTTTTCTTTGGGAAAATTCTGTAATGTAAGATGCTGATAAAAACAAATAATTCCACTTTCAAAATGAATGTCAGTTGAAAATTTTTCTTTAAAGCAATATTAGTTCATCATGACCTCTGCAGAAAAGTAGAATGTCCTACTGATGACATTTACCGACACCGGATACTGAGCAGATTAATGAGCTCTAGCTAGGATTTATTTTCCAGAATGTATACATCCTTAAATAATGTCAGATATTTTTTTTAAAAAAACTCACTCCACAAGGTTTGTTAACAGTGTCAGTGTTAAAAGACCTTTTAAAATATTCATATTCTTCTACTATGTCTTCATCAGTCATGAAAGCAGGCTATTTGTAATTTTTTTAAATAGCATGTGTATATTCAAAACTATCTTTTATGAGTGTTTATAATGCCTTTCTGTAACAAACTTATCAAACTAATTTCCAAAAAGCATATATAAGCAGCAAAAACATAAATATCTTTTATTAAAACATCTAGTACTTCCGGGTTCGAGTCCCAGTTCGGGTATGGCTGTTCTTTTATGTTCTATCTGTAAGGTGTGTGAATATGCCCCCCCCCTGTAAAAATAGGCCCACCCCCTGCGTCACACTCACTCATCAAGCGAATGTGATGAGTGAGTAGCAAAAGTCGTACTCTTGACCCTAGTTGGAGCTACTACAAAGCAAGAGACGCTGATTAGGCTTAAATCGCTGACAACCTCAGCCAGCTTGCCCATGGCAAATGCCATAACAACAAATAAAAACAATGTAGATTTACTATGATAGATTTACTACGATTTTAATCTGAAAATGCGATCAATAAAAGCGGAGTATATTTTTTTCTAGGCGATTTATGTGAAATTGTCTGCTTGAAAGTCATATCCCGGTCATAATTTGTTTCCAAACAAACGTATATAATACCTTCTGGGGATAGAACGGCAACAATAAGATAAATAAACGCAATAGTTATACACAATACTTGTGAAAACTCGGAAGAAACAATAAAAACAAAGCACTTTGTTTATCCTACAGATTATCCTACAATCATGGCAGAATGGCAGAATTGTTTATCCTACAATCATGGCAGAATGTGAAGTGCGAGAAAGTCTTTTAAAAAGGCAAAGAAGTGATTAACAAAGGACCTCTTTAAGTCTGCAGATTAATTCTTAGTTTTTCGCTAATTTAGTTTTTATTTAAAAGAATAACACGATAGATTTCCTCCTACCAACTCTATAGATTTTTACTCAACATAATCATATGCATTATGATAATTAGACGAACAGATATATTTTGGAAAAAATACTTTTTACTTCAGAACCAGGAAGGTAAGCGAAAAATTGCGCATTAATAAAAAAAATCTCATAAAAACTGAATTAAATTTTTTGTATTCATCTGATGAAAGCTCCCAATTTGAATCCTTTTTTCATAATACCTGACCTTAGATCGATAGCAAATATTTGATATATCATAGAATAAAATCTGAAAACAATTTGGAATTCAATTTATTGGATAATCTGAAGATGCGGGAGTAATGTAATCTTTGTTTTATCTGTTGTACTTTTTTAAAGAGATATCTTATATAACGGCTAGGAGTTCAGTCGCTTGTTATCAGTATGACTGCAGTGGAATGGAGACAGCTAAGTCTCCAAAGATTGGGTCCCACAAATTAAAGGTTTAAATCAAACAATTTATTAAGAGGAAATAAAAAATAATCATGACGAACTATTTACAGGTATAATTGAAAAAAAAAAAAACCACCGAAAATATTATAAACATAATGATACGTATTTTTAACATCTCTTAATTCTAATATTTGCATACTAGCTATGGTTATCGTCTTAAATGCCAAATACGATACCGATCAAACAGCTATATGTTTAATGTCAAGTGATTTATCGAAAACTGATTATTCACAACAGCAGGTTCAAAAATGCTTCGCATCATTTTAGAAAGAAGTACGAGAGACAAAAGAATTTGAAATTAAGAAACTTAGTGACAAAATTTTCTAACAACTTTAATAAAATACGCCTGGTGACATCTAATCAAACCATTGGGAGTGATCTCCACAAAACTTTCTCGCATATCCATAATACAGCTGAATTTGTGTTTTATATAATTTTTTCCCCGACCAACTGTATGAAAGTTTTGATACAGTACAATAATCGCATCACAAATCTTATACTAAATATAGATTTTAGCTCTCGAGTTTTCAAGCTATCACAATTATATGCTTCTGAAAATAAATATCAATAAATAGTCACCCTCTTGTTGGATTTGGTTCAGCTATCAATATCTGCAATATATATTTAAATTTGTGTCCTGAACTTTATCCCTCCCACTCTCTTTCAATTTCTACTATCAGCTCACACTCCCCCCCTATATATATATATATATATATATATATATATAGATATAGATATATAGATATATATATATATATATAATATCGTACACATTTTCAATTGTTGATAAAATACTTTTTATTCATCCACTGAAGCTCCAGTAAATATTTTAAAACTTGTAGTGGATGATATTTGATGTTAATACAGTTTTTTCAAATATTAATTCATTAATTTTTTATTAATTAATTAGAAATTAACTTTCTCGCCAAAAATCTTCATTTCCCTGCTGCCAAATAAGCAACGAATTCAGTTTGTTTTTTCACCACGCCAATGAGATTAGGCGTAACTTGTTTTCGGTCGATTATATCAAACGATTCTGTTTATTTTCTTAATGCTATGTGCATTTAAAATTAAATATTGTTAATTAATCACTTTTTCGTATTCATTTTGAAGTACGTTCGAATTAAAATAATGCAGAATGAAAAAAATTCTAATCTGTAGTTATTCCAACTGGTGTAGAAAATCCACGCATTTTACGTTGCCTGAATTGGCATTGAAAATTTAACACTATTATAATTTTTTAATCAATTTTTTATAGTAATTGTAATTGTTATTCCGGGATAGCCGGGTTGGTGGGGCGTTGGATTCGCATCCGTTGGACTGCGAGTTCGAACCCACCAGCTGAAGAATGTGTTTGTGTTTGTGGTGGATGCTAAATTGTCGTGGTCACAAAGTTTATTTCGCGAATAATACCAAGGGAGGTACAAGATCAGAGGTGATCGTTCTCTGTTCCCAAATCTAAATTGCGATCTGCGGATGAATAAATCAAATGCAAGAATGAAGTCCACCCTGTGAAATTGGTTTGTTACGTGTGTGAACTAGAAGTCAGACTTCTGCCCTTGGATGCTCAGTGGTCCATATTCTCAGAAGCTACTGCACCCCTAGTTCTGATGTAAAAACGGAACGCGAGAACAACAACAATCGTAATTATTTAATAAAAAGTAACTAAAATAAAAAATTTAATGTTTGATCTTAGTAGAAATTGACTTACATTTTTTTTTATTTCACTTGTTGTTTTATAGTACTCAAACAGCCATATTTCTTGGGTATGAATTTCATTACAAAATTTTATAAAATTCTACAAATTAGGTTTTAATTATATGTGCCAAATTTTTTCCACCTAGTTCAAAGTGCTTAGGAATTATTTTGGTCACTGACGAAAACTTTTCGAACTCAGGGAAGTCAAAAACATGAGTATCCATCAATATCTCTAATTCGAATTTTTTGTCGATTGCAATACTTTCTCTATACTTCTCGTGTACGAGAAAGTAGAAATAAGAAATGATTAAGTAAATTTTCTCTCTCTTTAAAACAATAATTTCAGAAAAGAGATTTATTTATTAAGACCTAATAAAGTTTTTCAATAGTAATAAATCTTATATGGTTACCAAAACACTCAAATTAAGCTTTCGAAATTAATCCTACAAGCTCTTTTGAGGCAACTGCAGAGAATGAACTCGTAACCGAGACTGAAATTTGACGGGCGGGTTGACGAATTTCCATTTCCACTCCCCGTCGCAATAAGGGAAGCAAAAGTGTAGAAAGCTTATTAGGTGGCACAACTGACCCAGGATTTAATATCGCCACATTCGCACCGATATGTTGACGCTCACAACGGCATTAGCATGTAATTATACCCGCGGGGTTCTCCGCATTTCTAGGCATTCTGGGCTAAGTCAAAAATGGAGGCCTGCAGTCGGGGCTGTAATTGGCTGTGTTAAGCAAAGAGGTAAGTATCAGTAACAGCAATTAATCCTTTTGTATAATGTGGTATTCAATGAAAATGGATAAATAAAGTGAAAAACATGTCCGAGCAAGAAAGAATTGTTGTAAAGTTTTAGGTTTGAAAAATTTATTTTCAAATACCATTTTCATTATCAGGTCAAAACATGATGTTGTTTTGGGGATGAGGTTTTTGGCGTCAACAAAAATCCGAAGGGAAAAATGAATATGTCCATAGGAGAAAAATAAAAATTTTATTATCTGCACGAGCATCTAAAAAAATCAGCTCTTAATAACGCATTGCCATCGCATGGACAAATGCTCTGGTTTTAAAAAAATAATTTAATGACTACAGCAAATAAAACCTAGAAAATTGTCATTTTGAGCACGTGATTATATGAAATGAAATAAATAGGTAATGTGATATTTTTTAAAACAATAAATGCGAGACAAAGCTTTTTAGATCGTTTGCAATACTAACTCTTTGCAGTCCGATGTCGCCTCTGACTCGACATTCAAGACTGTGAATCTTTTTGACGTTTTTTAAATTTATTTTTCAAATTTAATTGTTAAAAATGCCTACATAATGGTTAAGATATGTATATTAATTTTTCAAAGAAATTTGACTTAAAAGAATTATGTATATTTATTTTTCATAGCAATAAACAAATCTTTGTATTAGGTAAATAATTTTTCATCTAATTATTTTTCGGACTGCAAAAGGTTAAAGTGACTCATTCAATGAAACAATTAAACTGGATAAAAATCTAATTTAATTTGTACGAGCACGTGGTGATTGCTCGTTCAAGAAATGATGTTCTGACATGATACATTGAAATATGCATAGCAGATTTCATTTTAATCTTTATTTATTTTAACACCTTTGAATGCTAAATATTCACATGGAAAGCATTGCTATTGATAGAATATTACTTTCCAGGTTTCTAATGAATTCTGGCATATCAGATTTTATTCTAAAATTTAAAAAAAAAGTGTTTCATTCTCTATTTTTTCTTGAGTAGGCAAATTTAATTCTTCAAAAACAATGAGTCACATTAATGGAACTTGACCCCGGGTTCTTAAATTAAAGTAAAAATCATGTTTCAAATATTGGACAAAACTTCGGCTACATTCGATTTTTTTTATTTTACTATGAAATAAAAAGAATCACAATTTTTTTCATGTTAATTCATAATGTGCGTTGATATTAGAGCAACATAAAAATATGATACGCCTTTTTAATTATTTACCAAGTTTTTTTTTCGTGTTTTGTAACTTTTTCATGTAAAGTGAGGGGGTAACTGTTATAAATTTTTGGATAGATTCCTTTAGGAAAGCCACACATTGCGTTTGCTTTCATGAAAAAATTTTCTGCATTTCTTTGCCGATCATGGTTCCTAGCAATCAAAAACACGCCAGAGTCTGTTTAGTTTATTCTCCTTTCGGAATGTAAGAAGTGAATTTGAAAATTTTTCCTGACATTTAATCATTTTTTATGAGGGTTACTAGAAAAAGTTTTGTGGTTCTAGATTAATTAGTAGACCTAGAATTTCCACTGGTGTTGTTTCGCTACTACTGCAACTAAGTACTATCACGCATTTAGTTTGACCTTGAATGCAGTGTTATTGGATTCACAGCGGAAATGAATCAATCATTCTAAAATTGTTGTCTCTAAGTATTTCGCTACATACCATTTGCTTATCTACTAATAGAAAAATTGAATTCAATTATCGAATTTTGTGCAGAGTGGACACCCTGAAATGATGGCTCCTTGAAAAGGTTTTGTAGTTTGTTGCGAGAGCTTTTTGAGAATAAAACGGATGGCTGTGACAAATGGTGATGAAGACAAAAGATTGCGTGAAAGTACCAGCGAAGAATCTGAAATGATTTGTAAGTAATTTGTTTTGTTACATTTTTTATGATGTAAAGGGTCATAATATATTATAATTATATGAAATAGTATTAAAAAGTCTAAAAACTAAACCCCATTGAAAGGAAGTCCAACAATTATTTAGCTGTTACAATTTTATTTATCTATTTTTTATATTGCGTTGTCGAAACGACACCGGTGGACATTTGAAGGGTAATCGAAATCCCAAGCGTTCTAGTGATTATATGTATGTATAAGCATAAACTTTTGTATTTAAACTTTTTTGATAATTGGAATTGTTTCGAAATCAAGAACTAAATACTCCTTCCTAGTCCCTAATTTCGAATGTTTGTATTGTCAAAAATTTAGGTTCTCATTTTTAAGAAAAATAAATAAAATAAAGCTTCTACTTTTCTTTTATTTCCAGAGTTAAATGCTCGCGGAGAAAAGATTAAAATATTGAACAAAATTAATTAAATAAAGATAAAGCAGTAGAAAAATTTAATGGCAACATTACATAAGACGGACAGCTTAAAAACTTCGGAAAGCTGCTGATTTTTAATTTATATATATATATATATATACATTTAAAAAACTTTATTCTGAGGTTTTCTTAATTTCATAATGTTTTGGTTTGATGTATGATGCATTAATAAAAATATAATATTTAAAAAGTATTGTGATAACAAAGTACAATTATTATAGCCAAATGTTTTGAATCGTTATGCAATTTGGTGAGAACCGTTTTTGAAAACATGCATTCTCAAACTAGATTTAGAAAAAATAGTAGCCTCTTGTCAAAGATTTATATTTTGTATCTATCATTACATCTGTAATTTGTAACTGTTTTGCATGGCGTTGGTGAACGTCATAATTTTTGTTACGTAATGCTTAAAAATTCTTGATCATACCATCACCCTATAAACTAAATCGTTGTTTTGAGCTAGATTAAATAAATTTAAAATAATCAAAACAAAATCTTGATATTTCAGTCTTGTTCTGACGACGGTTTATTTTTGCTTGAAAAAAAAAGAACATCCTTATTTAGAATTGAAAACACTGTTGCCATACAGTAAAAAATAATACCATGTTGTAATTCCAAGAATAAACTATGAGTAATAAAATTAAACAATAATAATAATAATTAATTATAACAATTTAGATACTTAACAGTATTCATGACCGTAACTAAGGTCTAGAATTTTATGCTGGAAAAAGGTGTGGAAATTAATTGAAGAATATACGAGAATGTTTCGGGAAGACCCTTTACCACATAAAATTTTATCTAAGGATTGCAAGCAATTTAAAAATATCAACCTAGATTAAAAGAAATCTACCTGTGCCTTCTAGTTTACCGAAAACATGACTTTTTAGCAGCAACAGTCGCGAAAGCGTGATGTTGTCCAAAATGCTCTCTTTTAGAAAGTTTTGCATTAAGAACTGTAGCTAAGCATAAAAACTGTTAAGTACTTTTTTGTAATTATAATGTGTTTTATTCTTTCTTATTATTAATGCTCGAAAAACAGCAGCAGAATTTAATTAATATTTTTTCACATCTAAAATAAAGAGAAGTATTTGTGAAAAATTCTCGAAAAGCCCAATAATTTAATTTAAAGCTCGAAGTTTTTGGCTAATACTTCAAAAACTAAGAAATGTAAACTAACCTCGGAAAGATAAAAGTTCATATTTTCTTAATGAACTAGAGATTTTAAAAACGGCAAAAAAGAATCAATGAACAATTTGCGTTTCCTCGAAACACTGCCTTTTTTTGCATCATTTAATTTTCTAGAAGAACTAACTTCACACAATATCAAGTTTTAATAAATTACGGAAAAAAAATCTTTCAATTTCTTTTGAAAGTATTTCTTTAAAGTAGAAGACTTTACTCAATAATAACTTCTTATATTCTGATAATAGCTGAACATGAATTGTGATATTAAAGAAAGTTCAACTTTGAAAACTAAGTATTAACATTTTTAAAAAAATTAGAAAAGGGCCTTTGACTAATTACTAACACGTAGAAAGTATTTGTTTTGTATTTTAGAATCAAAAATTGAAAATCAAGATGAAAAGCACGAGAGGTTAATACAAAATATATTCGTAAGTATAAATTAAATAAATGAAATTTTCAACACGTTCATAATCTATCTTTATTTTTAAGGAATACTAAAAAATTTTCTTTCTTTTGATCTGCATTATTATTTAATTTTTGTAACGAATTTTGAGATTCAAGATTTTTATTTAGAGTTTAAGATTTTTATTAAAAAAGTGTTTTCTATATTTTAGTATACTTAAAAAGTAGGGTTTAAAATCCTATTTTTTTATTATCTATCAATTTTTAGTTAATGGTATATTTTACAATTCACTATTATAATTATTAAAAAACAACATGATCAGATTTTTTTAAAAAAAATTCATTATCAGATAACATTATCCGTATTAAATTAAAATAAGATAAAATGAAGCAATTCATTGGTCCTGGAATTGTTAAGATATGTATTGTAATGTCATATGAAACACATAATTATGGAGAAGATGAGCTAGAAGTCAGACTTCTGCCCTCGGGTGCTCAGGGGTTCATACCCTCAGAAGCTACTGCACCCCTCTTTAAGCGGTTAAAAGCGGACACGACATCATCATCATCAATTATGGAGAATTATTACAAGGCTCTGGCAACGAAGTGAAATAAAACATTGTTTAATTTCATACTAATAGTTAAAAAATCAGTTAAATTGGATAAACAATTGTAATAAACAGCAAATTAAGTTTTTTCACGATGGATAAATTTTAAAATCTTCAAAAATTTCATATAAAATCTGAGGTTCGTTTCGATAAAGACTTTAGAAAATGTAATCACATTCACCATTTCTATGTATCTGCAAATATTTTTAAAGCACACAATTTTTTACAATATCTATGATTTTGTAACCCCCCCCAATAATCTCTGGATTTAACAAAGATTTTTCAAAGATTGTAATTAAGAATGTTTATTAGGGCCAGTTAAGGTAATTGAGTATGAATTTTGCATAAAGAATTAATTGGGTTATATACATCTTAATTTCAAATTAATTTAATAATTATCCAGTCAAACAGCAACGATCCTAACTACTCTAATATTCTTCCAAGTATCCCGGAATAAATAGAATAATTGAGAATGCGTATTTTGGTTTGTAATCACGTTAATAAACTGATTTGAAGAATATCTGTGTTGATAAGAAATTATTGCTTATTGTCTCGGATTTTATTTTATTGCACGTTCATAGGTTCTTCTAAGTACTGTATTTATTTAAAAATATATTAAACTTAAAACCGCATATTATAATGCCTAACATAAAAACGATGAAATATCTTCAACTTTGAGTAATTTATAATCATTTCAAACCAGTCCTTTGCCAGGGAAAAGAACCTTTATAAACAGAAATGATTGAACTTGATGAGACTTGAGGAGAAAATATATAGAATAAAAGTTCATTTTAAAATAAATAAGTGCTAGTAACTCAATTTAACAGAAGAAAATAGATCTCCCATTTCAAGTAGAACTTGGAGTCTTCAATGTAACTAATTTTTTTTCTCATTTACATTGCATGTAAAAATTTGATAAGTTATAGGATCTGGTAACCCGAATTTTGGCAACTGTAAATTTTGATTAATCATAAAAATTAATTTTGATTTAGTTAAATTAGGGCTCTTCAAATCTGTTTCATTCCGAAGACCATATCATTTTTCTCAATCCCATAGACGAATGAAGAATGGCAATTCATTCTGGTACCTTCAACATAAACCAAAAAATACATATATTTTGAAGAATGACTTACGGATAATTTCAGATAAGTTACTTTCTCCGTATCCATAGAATCTATTTCTTGTGGAAAGAAATCCAAATTAACATCAGATTCCTCTTTTAGTATCTCATGTTATGTTTTGTTTTTGATGTAAGATCTCTTGTTTTCTTCTATAATCGAAATCAGCGCCAGTCAATATCAAATCATTATTCATAACAAGACTTAACAGGCAAAAATTATTATATGTGTCCGTTATTTGGTAGATTTATTAAAAATGTCAGTTATTAAATTGGTATGACATAACGAATATTATCGGCGTGTTAATATTAAATAATTGCTATTGTATTACTAAATTTAAAGTCACTTCTTGTGATATAATAAATTATCCAAAATGCAGCAAAATATAGCTTTTATTATTACTTCACCACCAAAGTTTTTAGGAAGTGATTTGAAAATTATAAATTGCTTCCGAGAGAAAATAATCTGGCAATAAAAAGCAAATCTATCTTGTAATCCTTACATCCTATAAATACAAGAAATGTCCATTTTAGAAACTTACCTTGTAAATAATCTATGTAATAAGCGAATAATAATTTAAATTTAAATTTCACTTTTTTTAAAAATATGATAGTTATTAAAGTAAGCAAATCCTGTAAAATTTCACTAAAAAACACAGAAAAGAGTATATTGTCTTCCTTTAAGAATGTCTTAAAGAAGGGACTTTTCTAGTTTGATGAGACTTCTTAGGCGTAGTCTGTTGTCACTGCACTCAGTTATTCCCCCGTTCCCAATAACTTTCACTTAACGCAACTTTGCGTATCTTCTTTTACGCAACTTTACAAAATTAATAAACTTAACTTCGCAATATGTGTTCATTTCTCAGGGAGACGTGAATTTTTTTTCTTATATTGAGTAAAAGAATCTACAATTAGTAAAAAGAGTCATAGTTTCTAGACGGCACAGTTCTTTATTTTTATCTTTCAAAATTCTTTTTCAATAATCGGTTTTTTTTTTGCTAAATATAGTTATATTATGAAAGTTCATCTGCAATTTACATTTAAGCAAATGTTTTTATCCTAAAAACCAACACCTAGCAAACCCAAAGACCATTTTATTTTGATATTAAGATGCCATATTTTATTAATATTGCTTTAAAAATTGTGTCTTGTACTGCAGTTTGAAGTATGATCTACACTGTATACAAAAATGTCAACACCGATATAGTTTCAAATAGTAAATAGGAATTCCAATTGCATAAATTCATTCTGATGATTTAAAGTTATAATATTTTCATGTTAATTTTAATAGCACATTTAATTCATAACTCGAACTGATTTACACTCGGACCTACTTTTTATGACAGAAGTATACAAAAGTTGAATAAAAGAGGCTTTTCTAATGAAAACAAGACCGGGATTTATTGATGAAAAATCAACAACGTTGAAAAGGTTTGATGCTCTAGCATTTCAGGCTATGAGAAAATTCAAAAATTTACAGATAGGGCTGCAAAATATGGTAACCAACACATAATAATCAGAAAATTACCAACCAAATTCAAATTATTCTCTTTTTTTTTCTATCGCAATTCGAACAATTTTATTTATGTGCCTATTATGCCCTTTAACAAACAACAGACGAAACAATGAGATAGTTAAAGATATCTGGTTACATTCAACCCACCATCTAATAAAACACAATGCTTTTCGCAAGAAATGCAGCAGAAGTATTTGCAAGCGATTACAGTCCACCTTTCCGTGAGTGACACTGGTAAGCATCGCTGATCACGTGTCACCCGAAGAGCCCTATAGATGTGTGCCGAAGATCGGTCTTGCTCGTTTTCAAAAACTCTGCAAACAGTCCCTGGAAAAGAGCCCCACTTTTTCGCTCCTCTGGTCCGCTGACCTCCCCCCCCCACTCCAGGTTTTCAATCCCCCTCTTCAGAGGGACTCACTCCTGATCTGTATTCTCGAAACGCACGCTCGTTGGAGTGTTGAGGCAGCTTGGAGTGACGTGTAGAGGGTTTGCGGATAAAAGTGATGTTCTGAAAGTGCACAGATTGACTCGAGTTATGTGCAAAGACTCTGAGAGAGCTCATTTTGTTTTAATGTATTTTTCAGGAGCTGAAATTTCTCTGAAGAAAATTTTGTAATCCTTCTGGTCGGTTTTAATATTAGAGGTGCTGCAACAATAAAACAGCTTTTCTTTCAAGAAAATGGACAATTTTTTGTCGGATTTCTCATAATAAATATTGAGTTGCAATTCACATTTAACTGCAAGTATGCCAGTAACTGAAAATCAAGAGCTCTCTTTTCCTGACCTAACTATCCGATCTATAATTGAAGACAGTTGCATTAAAAATAAATAATGAAAATATAAACAGGTGAATGAGAGTTGAGGTCTAAAATCCACTGATGGTTTCTTCCTTCCCCCTCCTTCCTTCACAGAAGAGGCGTTCCATCATTGAAATGAATACAAAACTTTGCAGTACTCCGAGGAGAAAAATGAACCGACTTTTTATTTGATGGTTTCTCATCCATTGAATCGTGACACATTTCCATTAAGTGACTATAAATATAAATGCATTTTTATGTTAAATAAAGATTACAAAAAATCGTAAGAATTTGCTGCTAATTTATATATATTTTATTTTGAAAGCAATATTCATTTTTTATTTATTCCAAATATATATTTATTCAGTTTTTTTTATAGCTGGATTTTTATATGACTTTGTAAGTATGTTTTGGTCAGAGGATTCCCACTGGTGTAATGTGAAGTGGTGGGCAGAGGGGTAGCCATCTCAGGTATCGTCCTCATCATTTGACCATGGTTTAAAATTACGAGGTCCATCCTAAAATAGTCCAAGTTTCGCCTTACAACGGGACGTAAATATAACTAAACTTCGGTAGTGGCTCGTAACTTTTTCCCCCCACCAAGGTTTGGAAGTTGATTTTGCATTGGTTCTATGAAGCTGTTGCAGTAAACATTGTATGATGTTGCGAATTAGAGCTATATGATTTTTGTTTTATGCTTTTAATTGAAAGCTAAACACACGTCCTCTTTTGAATATCACCATTATTCACACGAAGTGCAGTCGATCACCTTTTATCACGAAAATGGATGCAGAAGCTCAAAATATTTCAACCTAAAATGTCAACCATTCTCTGAGGGAAGTAGTGAAAAAATGCTAATTGAGATTGTTACAACCTTTTTATAAAATATATTTCATGAAATTTCTTATAATTAAAAGAATTTACATAAAACTACAACATTTTGAATTTGGAGATGCTGTAAAAATAATCTCTGCGATTTAACTTTTGTCCAGACTGTTGATTAAGAGTCTTGAAAAATTCTGTAAAGTATTAATGAAACAGATGAATGAAAATGAAACAAAGAAGCATTTAATGAAATAAAGGAACATGTATAAAACGTTTAAAAACGCTTGATCTATGCCAAAACACTAATAATATAATGCAGGCACTATAGCATAATCAATATTTTTTATTGATGACAACGAATTTATGCTTTGCAGTTCAGAAAACAACTTGCAAATTTTGAAATCTGGAAAATTAGTGATTTTGTTTCTTATCTTAAGCATCTCCTTTATTTGTTTTACAGAAACAGATATTGAATTAATACAGAAAAATTTAGTTTTTCATTGCACGAAACAAAGACTATATAAAAAGAGATGAGAATATTAATTTTGATTTTAAGGTAGATCATTTCTTATCGTCTAACCTTTAGGATACGAAAAAACAAATCCAGTTTTTTTTTCTGCATGATTAAAGCTTTTTTGTTTTGCATAAATGGTGTTAAGATGTTGTATATGAAATGAATTTTGAACTTAAGTTTAATATTATAACATTGGAAATTAACTCATTCGACAAAATTAATTTCTGAACTGTAAATTATCAATCTATATTAGCGTCATTTGACATAAGCTAACGCACGATACATGGTTTACTCATTGAGAAAAATTATCACCAAAAGAATGAGTTAAATCTTCTCCCTATCAAACTTTTATTGTAGTTCAAGAGGTTTAAATAAAAGCGAAATCCAGCCTCTGAACATTTTTAAATACATTATTATTTAAATATCTTCTCCACTTTCATTGACTGATAACAACTGAAAGAATTCAAGAGATAATATGTACCTGAAAATTTCCCACCACATTTTCTTCAAAGTGGAAAAATATGTTTGACCGCAGCGAGTTTTCTTTTATATGTGGTAATTGTTTGATATCCCACTGAATAACCCTATTTAATTATAACTGATAATTAACTCAACTTATAAGCCATATTGCAACTACGCCGTCCCACCTGCGTTACATGTGGCTTCCGATGCGGCGCGTTTCATCATCATTAGAAGATAACTCGATCCTATACCATTAGCTTACTCAATCAAAAGGGCAAGAACCAACTACTATATCGAACGCTTTTCATCTCCACTTTTCGTAGGTGCCCTACGGTGGGACTAACTCAGGACGTAAAAGTTTAAAAACCAGTTTTGATTAATTATTACTTCGAAATGTCATTTGTTTATAATTTAGTAAACCTCCTCTGAATTGTAAAGAAACTTGATAGAACTTGAACTGCAAGTTTAACGTTCGCAAAATTATTCGACAATATCCCATTTGGGATAAAAGAATAGCATCTGTTTGGAACTAAACATATTATAAAATTATAATGAATTAGTTCTGAATCTTGCCCTTGCCATGCTATACTTTGATATTAGATGTAATGAAACTAATACACACATGGCTTTACTTTGCACCAGTAATTGTGCAATTTAATGGCAACTTGTTTTGAATATAATTGTTAAAGATGTTTCAGCTATGTTTTTTTCTCTCATTTTTATTTAGCTGCAAATGATTTACTTATGAAAACTGCCTTTTCTTTACAATATATATTGGTGATAAAAATTTTGTAACTGAAAAACTGAATGAACGGTTTAGTGGATATAAAAATAGATTTTAGATATTCTTTATAATATTTCGTTTATATATATTTAATTTTCTGTTTAGGTCATGGCTAAAAATGTTGACCTTCCGTATCAGTGAGAGAAAGCTGCCCCAAGAGATATGCAAAGTGAAGCGGCGTGCTTAAAAAACGAACCGTGTTAGTCGACGGGGTGGACGAGTCCTCACTCAGTCAGATTTCCCCAGAGTCTCTCTCCTCTGTCGCTTTCATTTACGCAGAATATTGAGAAGCAATTTAATTAATAGAAAGAGAGAGATTTTTCTTATCCGTTTTTTCACAGTTTGTTTGAGAATTCAGATACTATTCGTTGGTGTTATTTTTTGATTAATATTTTTATATGATTTATTTTATTTTATAAAGTGCAAATTTGGCCGTCTAGCATAATCGATTTATTTTCCATCAAGTGGAACTCAAAGCTAATGCGCCATTTGTAAATTAAAGTTTGATATTTAACCGATTGTTTATTTATGAGGAAAAAACTAAAATCTTTTTGATAGAGAAGTGTTAAAAAATATCTTTTTAATGATTTGAAAAAAAGCAGAAAAAAATGCGAGATGATTTCTAAAGGGTTAGTAATTTTGCTTCTTGTCCTATTACGGGAACAAATTTGACTTTGATTTTAGTATCTGATATTTAGAAAATCGGTTGGGAATACTGAAAAATAGTTTGCTGTATTTGGCCTTCCTTAAAGTGATTGTTACCAGAATCTTCCAAAAAGGTGATCTTATTAAA
This sequence comes from Argiope argentata, assembly GCA_026289955.1. Taxonomy (NCBI): domain Eukaryota; kingdom Metazoa; phylum Arthropoda; class Arachnida; order Araneae; family Araneidae; genus Argiope; species Argiope argentata. The sequence goes on along the minus strand of JAOUZG010043370.1, from coordinate 1,802,220 downwards.
GAAAATTATTTTTGAAGCAAAAATATTAAAACTCTGTTGAAATAAAGCAGAGAATGTTTTATAAATATTATGAAATAAAACCTAAAAGACCGTGAACTGTTATCTGCTTTCATTTACTTCTTGATTTAAAAAAATAACACATAAACGTGTGATATTAAAAAGAAGTTATAACAATATTTCAGATTGTTTTTCCTTTAAACACAAACAATCCTAATCGATAGTTATCTCGTTTAATAATTATCCATTTTATTCTATAGCTCAACTTCGTTTGAATTCATGTTCTTACTTTTAATTTAAATTATAAAAGCAAAGAAATGGATGGATCATATTTCACTGAAAGTATGTTCTTTTTTTTTTCTTCTTGCACATCCAAAGAAAATATCTTTTAATTTTTCCCTTGTCCATGCCGTTATTTAGAATAGATCTTCAATTTAAATTGGTCGGTTACCCTTTAATTGTTTTATGTCAGCTAAACAAAACCAAAGGGTAGCCATCTTCCTTCTTTGCTATTAGTATTACTTGATTTAGAGGTTTAACTGTTTATTGCTTAAATAAAATTAAGAAAATTTTAGTGAAATGAGCTATATTTAATTCCTATAAACTCTGAAACTTTTTTCCTGAAAAAAACCTTCATATCATATTGTTCCTTTATCATATTGTTTGCTTTCATTACATTAAAAAACTTCCTGTATATTTGGCAAAAAAGTTTTCAATAATATTCATTTACTTCTATTGTAAGGTGCCTAAATAATTAATGCAAGAAAAATCGTTGCAAGTTAACGATGTTATTAGTTGAGAATTTATATTAAAATCACTATTCACTGAAATTGTCTTCCTTTGTATACATGATTAGAATGGTTCTAATAATTCTGTACTGAATTTGATGAATATTTATTTTGGTATTGTTAAAATCATTTTTCTATTTAAAAAAATAAAAAAGTGTTATGATTTTTATATTGGTAAAAGAATGCAATCAAATGTTTTGATTGATGTGTCTGAATTTCACCTTAACGATAAAAATATTGTTACAGAAAAGTATTAAAAAAATATTATTTAAAAAGCAAAAGTGTGCAAAGAAGAAATGAATATAATTTAAAAAGTCAATATTTGAGTTTTTAAGTTAAAGAAAAATTATTTTTGGGATTTAATAATTTTTGGAAGATATTGTCATCATTTTTCCGCAGATAAATCAACAATTTCCCTTCTGGTGATGGCTAACCTTATTGTGGCGCTCGATTAAATTTCTTCTTTAACACAATTTTTTTTAAAATTTCTTTTTGTATCTTTTGTATTTTTGTATCTTTCTCCTCTGGAGAATAGAGCTTCTAGTGATGCGATCTCTTCAGAACATCCTTAATATTATTTTACAGCTTCATTAATTAGTGAAACGTTGAAGTAAGTGCAAATAACTATCAAGTGTATATATGAAAACGCTCAATGAAGCAGTCTAAAATGTTTCAGCAAGATTTCTCTACATCATCTCTACTAAGAGTGATTTCTATATCAAGTGTATTTAGCGCGTATGCATAGAGAGATATTTTAAATGGCTTAGCGAGCAGTTAATAGAAATAAAAAAGATTACTTACTTTTCAAAGTAAAATTTGGTTTCACGATCACTTGAAGATCGTCCAACGATAAAATCAACCATATTTATAGTTGGCATTCAGTTTGTGTAATTTACTCTTTTTAAATGGAGTCAATTCACAATTACGAGAATTTAAATTTGCACAACTAATTTAATTTTCACAATTACGAGAATTTAAATTTGCACAACTAATTTAATTTTCACAATTACGAGAATTTAAATTTGCACAACTAATTTAATTTTCACAATTACGAGAATTTAAATTTGCACAACTTAAAATCGTCCCTATTTATAGTTGGAATTCATTCGGTATAATTTCTCTTTTCAAATGGAGTGAATTCGCACTCACGAGAATTTAAATGTGAGTCAATTGTACAACTTGCAGATAGGCGTCTTCATCAGAGCACAACATGAGGTAACTTTTAGCTCGTTATTTGATGAAATACATTGGATTTGTTATTATAATATAAAATGAATTGACTCAAATATTGATCATATGTACCTCTAAATAACACATGTACGCATGTACTTATGTAGATAGATACATGTGTGTGTTCAAAAGAAAATCAGATAATGAATTCTATTGAAATGAGCCTTGCCAATTCAATTCTTGTGAGTTTTAGACTAAGCAAAATTATAAATTCATCCATGATAACATCTTCAAATGTTTTGGATTTTGAAGTTTTTAAAAGTAAAAAAAATATTTAAAATGATTAATCAAATATGCATCTCATCGCAAAAAAATATTAATGAAAAGCCTGTTTTTGTGTCAATGTAGATAAATTCTATTAGAGTGTCCGATAAGTTTCTTCCTCAAATTGCTTTATCTGGCTCTGATTGTGCAAATATGCAGGATTATCTAGTAGTTCTTTAAGTCAATGATTTCAGTAGTCCTAGAACTCTTTTACGGTATGCTTCGTTTGTGCCACAGTCTCTGTTAAGTCTGTGGCAGTACCACTCCATTTGGTGGAATTAGAAAGGCGTAATTTTCTACGAGCTCCTTCCTCAAGAACCAATACGTTCTACGAAGTACTGTCATTAAATGGATTAACTAAAAACTTTCATGGCAAAATAGTAACAATAAATGCTAAAATTGAGGAATTGTTTTTCACCCGTTGTTTTGACCATGACAATGCGCGACTTCTTATTGCTTTAATCGTAAGAGGAATGCTTTTACAGTTTGATTGGGATGTTTTACCACATCCTGAATACTCTCCAGATATCACACTCATTTTCCGATTATTACTTTCTCTCTCTTCGCGATAAGTGCTTTAAAACCATAAGCTTAATCTTCTCACCTCGAGGATTATTTCTTGTCTAATTCACAACAATTTTGGAAAGAGGGCATTACGAAGCTACCTGAGGGAAGGAAGAAGGTAATATAGCAAAAGAAAGAGATTCTTATTTAACAAAATAAATAATATATTAAACAACAAATATTGTGTATCCATTTCATATTAAAAATAGGAAAGAAACTTATGGGACACCCTAATAAAAAATCCATTTACTCCCTTCCATCCATCCATTCATTATTCGAACTTCATCACTTGGGCATTAATGCTACAGTTGCTATGCAGCTGAGCATTGCTATTGAGAAATATCGCTTATTTTTTAACAGTAAATATTGTATATTCATTTCATATTAACTTATGAGACACTCTAATACATCGAAAACCTATACAATTTTTTTCTAAATTTGTAGAAGAAGAAGATGCACACATCTTTCAGGTTTATTACCATTTTTAAATCAGTGTCGGAACAGATTTTGTGAGCAATATTTAATGAGCTTTATATTCATTATTTATTAAACTGTCCTATGAAGATCCTAACTATACCTGCGCATATGTCAAGGTAAATGCCTCATTGCTTTTTCTCAATGATGACTTTAAGTACATAAAAATTCTTCGGAGTTAATTTTAGCATAAAACTCCTTATTAGGTTTGCATTCATTAAATTTTATCCTTTTATTTTTGTGGTAGTTTCCTATTTTTCTTATTTCAAGTTTCCCTCTTTGTTCTACCGTTGGTGTGGCGTAGAAGTTTGTAGAAAGGAATGTCATCTCAGGTGTCGTCCTCGTCATTTGACCGTGGTTCAAAATTACGAGGACCATCGCAAAACAGACCTGGTGTTGCTTAAAAATAAGACTTTAGTATGTCTAAACTATATTAAGTTGTTCTGTAGTGAATGTATGACAAAATCAACACCTGTAGCAGTCATTCCTTTTTTCCTCGGATTAAGTTCTCGGGTTTGATTTCTGAAGTGTTTTTAAATCCATTTATTTTTTACAAGGAGATTATATTATTGAAAAATTTTATACCAATGCATGCAATTAAAGAAGAGTTGTTGTAAACTCTTGTTCATCCTTTTTTCAATATTAACTTTGATTGCAAATTTATCCTTAAGTCCAAGCCGGAAAAATTTTCTCCTTTTAAACTGGAGTGATTGAGAACTGAGGAAAGTCAGATGCAAAAATGCAACCGCACTTCCAAAGGAAATGAAAATTTCCTCTCCACAAGTGCCGAAAACTCGAATTTGCGGTCCTGAGCGGCTGAAACACAGCGAATCGTTTGGAAAACTTCCGGATTTCGAATAAATTCGCTCGCCTGGTCTGAATTCCACGACCAGCCTTTGTGAAGCCCTCTTTCCCAACTGCAACTGCACCTTTCCTAACGACATGCCTGCCAAAAGGATGAACAAGAGTTGCTTGAATTTTATGATAAGCTACTTCATTACAGCGACTTCTGGAACGCAAACCCTTTCCGCCCTCCCCTCGACTATTCGAGATAGGACCACCCCTCTCCTCCCTTCCAATCCATGGAGTTGCGATTGTAATTTAGAGTGTGGAACTTGTCGAGGGATGTTGTAGGTGTATGTATCGTCTGAAGCGCCGTTAGAAATCAAATTAAGTGCTGAACTAATATCAGTGTCATTCTTCTCTAGAGAGGAGGAATGTAATGGAAAAGAATGCAATCGGAGGTTATTTCGCACAAAAGGTCGAGAAAGAACTTCGAATTCTAATAATTCTAACCGGGAGTATCAATTGACGGATCCAGGATTCCCATTCCGTCTCTTTGTGCTCCTGCTCTGCAAGGAGATGAAACTAATGCGATAAAGTTTTTTCGTTGTTAAAATTTATTTTGATTTAATAGCTTAATACATATATTTTCTTTCATTTTATCGACATTTTTTACTATGTAGACTTATTGCTAATCTGCATTGTGATGACAACAGAATATTTTCTAGCTATTCTAAAATTTAATGAAAATGTAAATATTTTAACTGCCTTTTCAAGACATTTAAATCGAAAGTTGAATAACTAAAACAGCTCTTTCCTTGCTTTATAATATCATTTAATCACAAATGGAAGTCCTCTACGGAGTCCCATCTTAAAATATTTCTGCGTTAGACTTTCGAAGTTTTATAATAAATGGAGTCACATGGTTCACAAGACACAACGTTTAATCAAGACTACACAAATTACACCGAGATAACTACACAAATATTCTTCCTCGGAGTGGGTTACAGTAGCGCCACCTCGTGGGTGATATCAATTATTATATCGATATTTAACACTCCCCCACGTTGCATCCAAGGGATGCATCACAAATTAATCTTGAACCTCTAAATTATATAATCTTTCCACTGGCCTTCTTAAAGTACCATTAGAAACCTTGATTTCACAAGATCTCATTTCGCCATCTCTTCCTAGAAACAGAGTTATAATTTAATCCAACTTCCAGTTACATCATTTAACATTATCCTCTCTAATGAGAACTACGTCATTAAGTTTAAATTGGGAAGAATTTTTAGGTATTTTAGAAACCATAGCAGATCTTAGTTCTAAAATATACTCTTTATATAACCTTTTCCAGAAATGATCTAACAACAATAATCTATATTTCTATCTTTTCATTAGATCACATTTTGAAGATTTAGGTATATCATTTGGCAAAACAGTTAACTTTGACTCAGTTAAGAAATGAGATGGTGATAGAGGATCTGGTTCATTTACATTACAATACAAATATGTAATTGGGCGTGAATTAATCACTGCCTCAACTTCAACTAACACAGTAAAAAGTTCTTCATAAGTTACCTAATGCACGTTTTAAGCAAGTTTTTACAGATCTTACTAAACGTTCCCAGTATCCTACCCACCAGGGAGCACCTTCGATAATGAATTTCCAAGTAATACCATTATTCACAGTAAATCTAGAAACACTTTCATTATTACACAATTGATACAAATACTTCAATTCTTTATCAGCTCGTTTAAATTTTTTTCCATTATCAGAATATATTATACTACATACACCACGACGCTAAATAAATCTACGAAATGCTTGAATGAAACATTCTGCACTTAAATTTGATACCAATTCCAAATGTATTGCTCGAGTAACGGTACAAGTAAACAAAGCAATATACACTTTAGAGCCATCTTTTAAAATTAATGGTCCCGCGAAATCAATTCCACTTACCTCAAATGGTTGCGACTTCTCAATTCGATCAGGAGGAAGGGGAGCTGAAATTTCTTGACCCGGATTAGCATTAAATTTTTTACAATATCTACAACTATGTAAGATTGATTTTATGAAACGTCTAGCTCTTAATATCCAAAATTTGGCTCTTGTTTGAAATAAAGTTTCATTAATACTACTATGAAGAACTTTTTCATGATTATTTAAGACAATGAGACGAGAAAAATAATCATTAGGTAATATAATAGGATTCACTTCATCTACATCTAAAGAAGATTTAACTAATCTACTCTTTACTCTTAATAAACCCTTATCGTCAATTTTAGGATTAAGACCATACAATTTAGGATCCTTATCTAGACATTTTTTACATTTGATACTATTAATTTCATTTGAAAAACACTGAAATTGTGACAATTTTATCCAATAATCCATAGCACTGGACATTTCTTCAGTTGTTAAATGTCCAACTGTTTCCTGAACTTTTCAAGTTTTTCAGAAGTTTTTCTGAAATCTAAACACATATGCAGTTACTCGTAATAATTTAGGTAAATTGCTGAAATTCTTAATGTCAAGTATTGGTTCCACAATATCAGCATTCGTAGTTAGTAAAATAGCACGTTCTTCAGTAGAGGAACTTAAGGGATCAGGAGCACTGTCGTCATTAGAAGACACACAAGTTATATCTTGTTCAGTTAGCCATGGCGGACCATGCCACCAAACTTGATCATTCATCAAATTTTTAACACTGATACCTCTTGTGATTTTATCTGCAGGATTCTCGGGGCCAGGGCAATGCTTCCACACTTCAGGTGGTGTTTTTTCTTGGATTTCTGTCACTCGATTCTGTACGACGGTCTTCCATCGACGAGGATTATTTTTAATCCAATGAAGCACAATTTTTGAGTCTGTCCACATACAGACGAAAGCGTCTGCAAAATGTTCTCGAATTGAAGCTATTAATCGGGTACCTAACAATGCAGCCATGAGTTCAAGTCTCGGTAAAGACAACTTTTTAAGTGGAGCAACTCTGCTTTTGGAGATAACAAATACAGTTTTAGTCTCATTCTTGTATGGAAACTTGAGATAAACAACAGTCCCATAGGCAGTCTGAACTGTCGGTGAAACAATGCAGTTCCCAACCTTGAGATGTGTCGACATCAGTGCAGGAATACCAGCGTGGTATTTGAAGTTCCGGTAATTCCTTCAATTGCTCATACCATTTTATCCATTTGGATAGTAATTCTGCTGGAATAGGTTTATCCCATTCGATACAAGTAAGCCATAAATTTTGGAAAAGCACCTTAGCTTGAATCACGTAGGGAGAAAGAAATCCTAGAGGGTCGAAAATTCTCGAGACAGCTTTCAAAACAGGACGCTTCGTTTGTTCCTTTTCCTGTATAAATTCAATTATGTCTTCTGCATTAAATGAGAAAACATTATTATGAGTGTTCCATTCAAGTCCCAATACCTTTGCAGGTGAGTCACACAAAGACACTGATTCTCCTTGTTTTTTTTTTTTTTTTTGTCTCGTATTCCTTTCGTAGTTCGGGTGAATTTGAGTTCCACTTCGTTAAATTCATTGAAGCCTTTTTCATGATAGTATTAGCATTGTGATATATTTCAATAGCTTCCGTTTCAGTATCTGTTCCACAAATGAGGTCATCAACATACATGTAGTTACTGAGAAGTTCTACAGTTTTCGGATATTCACTTTCAAATTTCTTTAAATGATGTTTGATACAAGCACCGAGAAGAAAGGGGCTGGATTTAGCTCCGAACATCACACGGCACATCCTATAAATCTGAATCTTTGGATTCGATAAATTCGAATCATCGTGCAACCATAGAAATTGCATAGCATCCCGAACTTCACAATTAATTGATATTTGAAGAGTTGCCTTTTGAATATCTGCAATAAAGGCAATTCGATGCATTCTAAATTTCAGCAAAACTTTCAAAAGTTCAGGAATAAGATTTGGACCTTGAAGTTAACAATTATTTAACAATTTCTGATTTTTCTCTTTTGAAGATGCATCATAAACCACTCGCAATTTTGTAGAAGCGTGATTCTTTCTAAGCACTGCTCGATGAGGAATGTAATAGGTTCTTTCACTTTCAGTTGCATTGTGATCTACCTTTTCAACAATACCATCTTTGATTTGATCTCGTATAACTTGTCTATATTCGTCGAAAAAATTTAAGTTAGAGCGAAATTGCTTCAATAGATTAAAGAATCTTTTTTTCAGCGTTTACATAATTGTCATATAATGTGACATTTTCATTAATCCAAGGCAATCTAACTTCTTAACGGCTATTTTTTTCTCTATCGATTTTTCAAACAATCTGAAAGCTTTTTCATCTTCTAATCGCTCTTCGGGCAACCAACACCCAAGGATTCAACATTCCAAAACGATTCCAATGTTTTTGACAGCTTCTCCTCAAGCAATAAATTAGAGTAAATGGTATCCGCTGAGTTCAACTCCAAAACAGAAAATCGACCTTGAATATACCAGCCAAAAATCGTATTCAAAGCAACAGCCTGGTCGTTTATTCTCTTTATTTCTTCTTTCGCTATTTTCCATAAACAATCTGCCCCTATTAGAACCGAAATGGATTCTTGATCAACACTGTGATGAGTCATAAGTGATATTCCAAACTTAAATAGGTCAGACTTTCTGCTTGCATCAGGTGGTTTAAGTTCTGCAGTTGTAATAATTGGACTTTCGATCAAATCAAGAGTGATAAATTCCTCTGGATGGTTTATATTTCGTAATGTTAATTCCACTTTCCGTCGGCGCCAATGTTTACTTTTATTTTCTCCAAACGTATGAATGTTTAGACTAGAATAGCCTTTCGACCGGAGTCCTAATTCTTTGGAAATGTCTTCTCTAATGAATGAAACTTGACTTCCTCCATCTAAAAGGCATCTTAAAACACAATTATCTCTTTTACCTTCAGCAACGGCATAAACAGTTTGAAGTATGACGTCAGACATCAGGGCTGTGGCAGAGGAATGAGAAATGGCGGAGGATTCTTCTTTTTCGGGAATGCGGGATGGAATAAGAGCATTCTGATTTAAACATACAGATTCGTGGTGTGGTTTCTCACATTTCTTGCAATATAAATGCTTCTTTACACAGAAAGTTCCTAAATGTCGGGAACCAAAACACAAAAAACATTCCCCGCTTCTTTTAAAAAATTCGCGTTTTTTCTGTGCATCCAATTTTTCACGTTTGAATTTTCCATGGTCGCTCTTGTTACAAAATATGCATTATTATTCAGAGTTGATAATGCAAGATGCACTCGCTATTTTCGGTTTAAATTCAGGATTATTCCATGAATTCCCGCCTTTTCTTACATCTTGCCGTTGAAAGGGTTTCGAATAGTTCATAAAATTTGCAGCTTCATGGCAATTAATTTCTTTCCTCAAAAATTCCGTCAGTTCTTTGATATCAAACTGCGATTGCTCTTTCCGATTTCGATTGAATTCAAAATTTAATTCTTCTGGGATTTTTTACAAAATTATTGGGCAAAATAAATTTCCATTGCTTCCGGAAGTAACATTTAATGCTTCTAAACTTCGAATTTGAATTTCGCATTCATCAAAAAGTTTCCGCAATGCTTTAACGTTTGATATGTTTCTAACAGGTTCAATGCGCAACAATTTGTTCATATGCGAACTAATGACAATATCTTGTCTTCCGAAGCGATCCTTTAGTATTTCAATCAAAGAATCGTAATTTTGATTACTAATATGGAATCCAGATATAGCAGATAATGCATTACCATTAAGCAAATATTTTAAATACGCAAATTTTTCGGTTTTGCTTAAACTTTCATTGTTATGAATAGCACATTCATACTGATTCCAAAAATCAAGCCACTTACTTGAATCTCCATAAAAATGCTTTTTTGAAGGCGTGGCATTTTCATCACTTTCGTTTCAAGAACAGTTCGATTCATCAAAGTTTCGTTTGGAGTAACGACTGCGTCACGATTTCCGGAGTGCTGATTTATGTACCTTTGCAATCTTCCATTCCAAAGAATTGCTCGTTCCTGATATTCCTGACTTTTAACTACTTCTTCTTCCAATTTATCTACGGGCGTATCGGTTTCAATTTGTGAGTCCAAGAGTTTCAGTTCCATCATTTTTGCTTCCAATTGACCCTCGTAATCTCGCAAGATTTCAAGTTTCTCCTCGACAGTAATATCCGTTTCTAAATAATTGATTTCAATCTCTTTTATTAATTTTGTAATCAACTGTCTTATTACTGCGCGCTTCTTTTTGCTCTTTTCTAACTCCATTTTCAAATTATTTTTTTATAAGTCTAACAATTTCTTTTCTGAATAATCTAAAGAGTTCCAGATTCCCAGGTTTTCGGCATCATAAAATATTTCTGCGTTAGACTTTCGAAGTTTTATAATAAATGGAGTCACATGATTTACGAGATACAACGTTTAAGCAAGACTACACAAATTACACTACAGAAGTGACAACTCGTGGGCGATATCAATTATTATATCGATAATTAACACATCTTAATTGAAAGAATGGTTAAAATGTAACCTTTTCGTTTTTTATAACATAATGTAACTACAGAACGGAAGTGTGCTGTCTAAATTTAACTAGTTTCTGTTTAAAATATATTAATTAAAATAATGAGATTTTCATCATTTAGTGTAATTGTTTAATTTAATGCAAAGGAAGATTGTGGTTTTAGTTGATGTCATTCTCAAGATGCAAGTTTTGAAATTTTCTTTACTTCGCAATGTCATTTCTGTAGTTATAATCTTCGCTTGAAATGTAATATTTAGATTATGTTTCTTTGAGTGTCTAAATCACACCCTATAACGTAATGATCCAAAACACAAAAATAGCTTTATATGTGTGGTATCCTTTAATTGATGATAGATAAAATATATTAAATCGATTATATTTAAAATCGTTTTTAAAAACCATGTTGAAGTATTATACTAGCAATGATTATCTGGTTTGTATTTTTCCTGCATGGCAACATTATAAACTTACTTTTTATTTTCTACTTTCTTTAGTCAAAATGTGCATTATTTAATATCATTCGTAATACAGACCAGCTTGGAATAAAAATTACTCTAGTTATTCAAACTCAAAAAATAACATTAGGCAGATTGCTTTAAGGCTTTCCCTGGGGCTTTGCAAACTTCCAGAATGCACTTCGTGGGTATTTTTATTTGTTCAATTCCATTTTTATTATTTCTTAGTAGTTATTTCGAGTTTCAAAACTCACTTTTGTTTTTATGAGTCTGACAAGGGGTGGGCAAGGGATGAAATGTAGTATTATGATAGTATACATTCAGAATGTTCATTCATGAAAATATAAAAACGCAATGGCCAGTCAATTTCGAGAAAAGGGTTCTCAGACTTTTGGTAAAGCTTATATACTGATATCTTGACTCCCATTTGTCTGTAACCAATGGCGTGGTTCTCTGGGTAACCGTCTGGTCTGTGTAAGGTCAGGGATTCGAACCTTGCTGGGATTTTTTCCTTTTTTAATAATTCTTATTGAGTTAAAAAATTGAAAATACTTTTAATTGATTTTTTTTAATTTTTTTAACCAAAAAAAATATTTATTATCGAAATACATAATAATAAAATTAAAATTTCTAAAGAAAACAATTATAAATACAGTTATATTTTTTTAAAAAAATTAACCATTTACGGATAGTTTTAATTAATATGCTACTTATTTTCATGAAAGGGTCATCAGATTTCAACCTCATATCCTCCCTTGTAAGAAAAGTTCTCATTCGTTAACATAAGATATAAATTTCTAGATCTTGAATGTTTAATGCTCAGATACTTGAAATTAAATTTCTGTTACTTTAGCAATTCACGGTAAATTTAGAAGCATTGTTTAGTTATAGTTTTAACATAATTGAAATATATAATAAAGACAGGCAGGAATGAAATTTAAATAGTTTAATATTTTTTTCTAGAAACTTACGTTGCAACAGTAAGCTAACAAAAAGTGTAAAATACTCCTATTTTTGTATTGACCGAGATACAGAAAATTACACACAAAATATTCAAAATATCGAAACCCATTCTTTAAACAATTCATAAAAATAAAGCTGTCGAAAGAATTCTCAAATCCTCATTTAAATCTACATATTTTAAGACAAATTTGTTTTATTTATACTCATACAAATGATATGTGTTTCGGCCACAGCTAAAATTGTCGGTTTTAGTATATCCATGGTGGAAAAGAGAATCAGAAAAATAAAAGATACTTCTATCTGAAATTACCCATTTATTTTAATATTTTTGTTATTTTTTATTTCTGTATTCCATTTTATTTTAACAACCAGCTTGATAAACAATACGGATTTGATTAAAAGATTCAGAAGGGCGTTGATTTATAAATAATAATAGTTTTTCACTAAAAAATGTAAAACAATAAATTTAGATTTTTTAAAAATCTTTTGAAATAGTCCTGAATTCAAAGTATGGGTTCACCAACACAAACGCATCAAAAGAAGCTTGACATCAAGGTAGAATGAGATTTATTTTCGAAATCAAGGAAAATCTTCTCAAAGATAAATTAAATGTGAAATATCCGTTTTCATTTACTCTTCATACATCTAACTTGGCATCGTAAAAGCCACCTTACTATTGCTTCTCTTCTCTATATTTATCACTTTATAATCCATGCGCAAGAAAGACATTTAATTAAATATGCATTTATTAATGTATTCTTCAGCCCCTGCCGACTCCAGATTTTTTTAAAATATCACTTGGTAAATTGCGGCTCATTTTTCTACCATCAGCAAAATAAATATACACATGAAGAGAAAATAAAAAGAGCAATCCTTCCAATTCTCTGTCTCGTCTAATTCAGACCGATTGTTCATCCGCAGCAAAAAAGTAAAACATCCAAAAAATAAAGGCGCACAGACAAGAAACAAATAAAGCAAAAAAAAAAAGTAGGAAAAAAAAAAAGAAAAAGAGGAAGGTACCGAAAAGCAGCATCTCCTGCTAGTTGAATGGCGAATTCATATTTATACTGTCATCTTTTGCAGCCCACTATTTACCCCTGGATTCGAATTAACGAGGCAGGCGTGATGACAGCCGACACAATAAGGGCTGATAAATGGCGTCGGGTGTCCATCCCTCCCCTTCCATTGGCACTCCCTCTCCGCCCTTTCTTTCTTTGCGCCCTGCGAGAGATAGGGGAGCGCCTTAAAAGCACCTAGGGGCGGTGAAACAGATTCCAGGCGGTGGCGGGGGAAGGAAATGGTAGTGAGTTCTTCTTAGGGAAGGATGTAAGGTTTTGAAACGCGGAAGACGAGATATTGGTTCAACCTCCGAGTGGGAAAACGATAAATTCGGAGAGTGAGCAGTTGGTGATGTGGAGAGCGGGAAAGGGCTTGGCTTAATCTGGAGTTACGTTCATTCCGGTGTTCATTTCTCTTAGTTTTTAGATTTTAAAAACGCGTTTTAGAATAAAAACATATTTCTCTAATTCTGTATACTCATGGATGAGAAATTTTAGTCAACCTTTTACTACAAATGTTTATTGTTTTTGGTTTCTAGCTTGAGAAATTTTATTCCGTCTTATACTACATGAATTAACAAAGCGTTGAAAAATTTATTTCATGGTAGAAATATCTTTAATTAATAAGGCATATTAAAAGAAGAATTATGAAAAAGTTATATATATATATATATATATATATATATATATATATATATATGGCATGTACTGAGACAAAAACCATTACTGTTGAAAAGCGGAAAAAATATTATCTGTCAAGAAAGACGTGTATATCGGCCACATAAATTTTTTTTTGTCAAAAAGTACACGTTTTACTCTGTTATTGTTTTTCGAAAAAGAATCACTCGCATTTCAATTCTGCTTTTTCACCCTCTTGCTCAAAAGGAAGATTCACAGACAAAAATCACTGACATTTTTTTGAGTTTTATTATTGCTAAATGCATATTTGATGGATTAAAATAGTTTGAATGATTATATAATATTTAATGTAGGAATAAAATTGAATCAAAACTGCAATACCATATGTAGGTCTACATGTGGTATAGGGTTAACTGTTTAATTAATTTACAAATTCAGCATATTTTTTAATCTTTTCTAGTTCTTTTTCCTGATGTCTCTTAGGAAGTGAGTTTAATTGAAAATTGAAATCAGTTTTTTCCCTTTGATAAATATAATCTGTATAAAAAACACTATTTGTAAATGTGTGTCAAATACTTCTTTTGCGAATGAAATTACTGGGTGGATGTATTTATATAATTTCTTAATTAAAAATTAAAATTTTTTTTATTGTTTTTGGTTTCTAGTTCTTTGGTTTCAATGCATGCAATTTCTTCTATGAAACTATTTATATTTATTTTTGAACGTATTTTGAATATATATATTTTTATTTTAAATATATTTTTAATAGGCTCAATAACTTATTTAAAGAATTCTTTAAACTGATTTATTGATTTTTTTTTTCTTATTCACATGTAAGAAATATATTTTATATTTTTCACTTCACTGAGGCAACATATAATTTAAAAGAAAAAAATCATGTAGTGAGATATTCTTTTAATCTTACTTATATTTTTGTAATAGTAATAAAATAATTGACATAAGACAGCTCTCCAGTTATCGCATTGACTTATATTCACATCTTCAAAATATCCCATTATTTGTATTAGGAAATTCAAAATCTAGCTCTTTTACTAAAACTACAAAAATAAGTATGAGAATGATTTATTTATTCAAATTAATCTTAATTATTATAATTTAAAGAATCATTAATTTTATTCGAATATTCATCCTAAACTTGGGATAAACATTTGTTTGCCCCATGGGTTCGAATAAAAAAAATGAGGTATCACATTTATCAAATTTTTAGAAACATCTTTCACATTTTTAGGATCGAATTGTCTTTGCAATTAAAAAAAAACTAGAGAAGAATTAATGACGAAATATTGTTTAAAATCAACTGTTATTTAGTAAAAGGAATATTCTTAGTCTAAATACATCTATAATATATTCTCTTGTCTGGAATTTATCATAGATTTTTCATGGATATCTGGAAATTGAATTGTAGTCATTAAACTAAACGAAAAAAAAAACACGTCACGGAGTATTAGAATTTTATATAGTTTCATTCGTCCGAAATTCATTGTTTATTTCAAAGTTATGAAATGTGTTATGAAATCTGATGTAGATAGTATTAACAATTGTTTTGATGTGTAATCTCTTTGAATTAATACTCCTTTAATTTCTAATTTGTTAAAAAGAAGTGCTGATGAGTGAATATAAATTTGGGCCGCGTCCTCTTACTTTTTCATACACGAAGATTGAAAAAAATGCAATCTAAAAAAAATCCTTGTGTGCATTTTTAAAAAAAGTGAATTTCCTTATTTTAGATATACTTGAGTCGGACGAAATTTTTTTTGAACTGATGTTTGTTTATGAATAATAATATAACTGAAAAGCAACAAAGAGGATAGATGGAACTTATATATGTCTTCATCACCAAAATTGAAGAACTATTTCGATTATTGAATCTTATCCTTAACTGATAAATGCGCTTAATCGTAATTAACAACGTAAAATGACATTTGATTAAAAGCAGGATTTCGATACATTTCATTTGAAAATAAGCCGAACTTTGATTTCGTTATATCTACTTTTTTTATTTTCATTAATCTGCGAAGATGGAAATAGCGGCGAACTATTTTTTGACTCATTTAATTATTATCGTGTGAGAAAATGATGTTGTTTTGGTTAGGAGGTTTTGGTCTCTTCAAAATTTGAAGGCAAGAAATATTCGTTTTTTCATTGGTAGATAGCGAGTTACCTGACCCATGACATTTGAGGTTTGTTTTGCCACTATTGCTTGAAATATTTAATTACATTTTCTATATATTGCTTTTTGTTTGTCGTTTCGATAAAATGATGTCATTTTCCAGTCTGTTTTCGATTTCTTATTTTTAAATAATTAATCTCGTTCTCAGAAGATTATCGTTTTTTAAAATTCTCTTTCCGTTTTAATTATCATAATTTTGTAAAACAGGAATTATATTTATTCTTTAATGATATTATAAGTGCATTCTTATTAATTGTATTTCTCAAAATAATTTAAATATTAGAGTATAATTTTAATATCAATCTGCATTTAATCATTGCATTTTACCACATATACATTAGCTTTCAGTAATAGTGAGCTTTTCGTCGAAATTACTGGTGTTTTTTTTTTAAATCTTAAAATCAGTCGAGCTCCAAAACTTTGTTTGCCAACTAGAAAAATTGAAAATGAAATTTAAAAAAATTATCATTAGAGAGAGAGAATTCTCGTAATTTATTCAAACCGGTTAAAAGTGGTGGATGACTTAAATTAATTAGGACAAATAATCACTTAAAAATAATAATGTTCTCACATGATGACTTGAAATTTGCGACAGCAGATTTAAAAAAAATTTAATTGATTTTTACTTTCATTTTATGTATATGAGTAACAACTAAAGTTATTTCCCTTATCTATAATGTTTTAATATTTCTTTCAGGTACATCAAATTTTGTCTATAAACTATGTTTATTAACATATATTTTTAAATCTAGAATTAGTCTGTTTCCTAATGCTGCATTTTTCACGAGATAATTTGGCTTACATTTTAACGTTTATGTTTTGCTCGTTAGGCAGGGAAAAATATTTTTTAGGTGTAATTGGGATTTATCACAGCTTGATAAGAAATGATCCGTAGCAAACTTTTCAATTATTAATTAAATAAATACTAAATAAAAGGAAATGTAGACTGTTTGAGCTCAAAACTTTTTCTATAAACAAGTTAACAAATTTGAAGCCATATCAAATTGAAAAAAAAATCCTGCTATTAATAATTGTATGCGAAAAAGCATTCAATAAAAAAGTATAGGATAATTACATGTTCTAAAACTTACATGTTAAATATGGAGAATAACACATAAAAATTAAGATACGACGATGGAAATATGTGCGTTTTATACTAGAAAGTCACGTTTTATTAAAAGAATGCTATCTCGAAGTTTTCATTGTTTTAATGGCAATTTATATTTAGTTGATTTCATATTCCAATATCAACTCACATCAAATATTCTGCCATTATTTTATATGAATTACTTTATGAGAATCAATTTTTTTCTATATGTATATATGTTTTAGATAGTAGATTTCCATTTAACTATTTTGAAATCGATAGGAAGAGAAGAAATGACGGGGGGGGGGTTCTTTGCTTCTAAGAAACCTGGACGCAAAAAGATTTATTTTATAAAAACAATAATTCGAGATGAGACAGCGTTTACTTTTTGGATTCCTTTCTTCAACATCTGATAAAAGTAAATCGATTATCAGATGTTTGCGAAATAATTACGAAAGTGACTCTTAACACTTCCATATTCTATAAAAACGACAACTAGAAAGGCGGAAGAAGAAAAAAAAAGCACATTCTGCTTTTAAAAAGACAACTTCCAGTCGTCTCTCTCCTGGAAGCACTGCTCTCGGTTTTATTGTCCCTTTCCTGCAGCGCAGAGTGGAAGGGAGAGAGCTGTCTGCTGAAGTGGCTTCTTTGCGGTTTCGCTGAACATCGCCATCCGACGAGTGATACCGCAACCGCTTCAAAAGGGTGATAACGAGCCGAGTTTGTATTCACTCGTCGAAGCTATCGAGTTAGGCGCGGGGATTTACAAAATCAGAACATGAACCTTGCTGGGGGTTGAAGGTGGGGCGAATCACAATGGAAGGAGGGAGGGGAGTGCACACTTGTTCGCTCCGGTGGAGAGATGTTGCTGGAATTAGGAAGGACAATCGCGGGGAATGGACTCCTGGGAGTTGGGTGTGACATGGAGGGCTTTTTTTACCAACCGAAATGAGTGTTTCATTAAAAGAAATTTCTGGTGGAAGTTTCAATCGGGACATCTGAACATCAAATTTAGATATTAGTCTGATTTTGTATCGTTTGCGTGTGGTATTACACTCTTTTTTTCATTTCCTTTAAAATTTCGATTCTATGCATCGAATAACACATTCTAGAGTTTGGTGTCCTAACTGTAGAGTTTTGGATTCGTGAGCGAAAACTTTCGTTTCCTTTCAGATTCCAGCCAAGATTCGTGGTGTATTATTGCCATGGTTTATTTGCCATGACTGATGCATTTTTTTTCATAAATTTTATGGTGAAATTTGAAAAATGAAATTCTGGGTCAAAAATAAATTGATTGTTTATTGAAGAAACCATGATTTATTAAAACCATTATGGTTACCTATTCATGCATGAATATATGTATATCGTATATATGTTACACATCTCCTCCTAATAAACTGGATCGAATTTAATGAAATTTAGAATATTTATTTTATTTATTTTTAAGACAAGAGAAAGAATTCTATCAACATTTTAGGGCACAAAATTAAATATTCACTTAAGTGGAAATTAATCAGAATTTGTCCTTTTTTATTACAATAACTTCAGAAGAATTTATTTCTCAAGAGATATTCTAAAAGAATAACTTTCTTCAGAATACTTCTTGATAAAATCTATCTAAAAATTTTAAATTTTACTATTTTATTAACATTTATTTCATTTCTGCACAATATTTATTTTAATTGTTGAATTTTTTAAGGAAATAAATGTTTTAAAATTCAAGCTAATTTTGAATTTATCTATCACTATTTTTGTAATATTTCTGTTTTTTATTGCTTATATTTTTCCAAGCCTTTATCTACTGAATTATGTTGTCAAATTTTAATTAATAGAAATATCTAAATTTAATTAGGAATTAAATATTTTTCATTCCTACGTTTAGCATATATTAACTTCTTGCTATTCTCAGTGTTTTTTAGAATACCATCGGCAAAAATAATCATATTACGGAAATATAATCCAGATTTAAATGGTACTTATAAGTACCGCCAGTAAATGAAGCCAATTTCAACCAATGATTTAAAAGAATGCCTGAAAATAGACAACTGGCAATCGCTTGGATAGAAATGAGGAAAATACAATTCTTTCTAGCAAATGAAACATGAATTTGACGAAAGCAGAGGCTTATTTTAGTTTTTTTTTTCCACCGCAAAAACTTCAGAGGCAATTATTCCGAAAAAATTAACGCATCTTTTTTAAACCTTTTTATTCATAATTTTTTGTGCAGTTTTTAACTCACTTGCTTTTAATTAATTAGAAATTTTAATGTAAATAAATTTGAAATAGGGAGATGCGTAGGTACTTTTTCAACGGACAAGTTCTTTGGGTTTTTTTTTTTTACGCAAGAGCCATATTTAGCTAAACTGCACCACTTTCAAAGGACAAAATCGAGACTTCTAATTATTTTATTACTATATTTTCAAATTTCTCTTTTATTTTAATATACATGTCTTGAAAATAGATATTGTATAATAAGTTATTCAATAGAAAATTAGTTTGAGTTTAAAAAATTGTAAAGGAAATGATTGTAATCCAGAAATACACGAGAGCAATTATCAAATAGTTGGATGACACAAATTCAGTTTTTTTCTTCTTTTTCTTCTAAATGTTAAGAAATGTAGAAATGCGGTATTGCCTGCAAATAAGTTCACTGCCAAGATTCAAGTTTTGTATTCGGACCAACTATTTAATGAGATGACCCTTTCTTTTCTCTATCTTAATTTTAGTAGAGAACGGGTCCTCTAATTAGATGGAGATTTCGATATAATTAGAAGATAGGTGTGACCCACAGACGATATTCATTTCAGTAGACGCGTTAACGTGTAAAATGCTCTTTTCTATTGATGCGATCATAACTGCTTTATAAAAAGTGAAAGTTAATGAAGATCAAAATATGGGATGAAGTTTTAAACACAAGGAAATAATAAGGTGAGACTGTTTCCATGTATTTACAGTCATTAAATAGAAAGAGCTTTTAGAATATAAAAAACTTTTAAAATGATAATATTTTGTGTGCTAAATTATTTTTTTAAAAAAATTCTTCCTGTATAATCTTGTATCGATTGAAGAAAAGTTTTAGTTAGCCTTTATAGAAATTTGTTGTGGTACCCAAAGAGAAAAAATTTCATTTGAAAGAATTATTTCAAAAATTATTGAGATAATTAAAAACACACACCCAATTTATTATTTTTCTAGCTAAGCACATCTAACTTGTTAATAGTATTAGCATAATGATCGTCTCAGTATGAAGATTTCTGTTCAAAAAAGTGGCTCAGTGTTTGCAAATATAATAGCCATGGTTTCATTAGTCTTGGTTTTGAATCTATTTTACCAAATTGAATGTCGTTTATCCATCTATATTGCCCCATTAACAAGAGTAAATTGTAATCGAAGTGGATCAGTCGATGGAGTATCTTAAATAAAATTGGTTGATCCAAGGTTCGAATAGTTTGGTTTTTCTCTCTCTAAAAGACTGGAATTCTTTTATTTAAATTGTAATCTATGTTTTTATCTAAGATCTAGAAGGTTCTAAATCTTTCTCAAATATTCAAATTGGGTTATTCTCGAACATTCTGTATATGTATGATAATTGAGCCCCAACAGTGAGGTGCAAGTTCTCAGTCTCGTGCTCTTATGAGTGACTTCGTTCTCATAACAGAGCATACGGAGCAGTTGTTCCGCCCCCCCCCCCCATCAGATGAGGGCCCCAAGTTGAAAAATTTAAATACCTCCATAAAGTTTGGCTTTTTATTACTTAAGTAGTGAAGCAGAGGAGGCCCCCAAAGAATGTTTTACCCAGGCCCCAGCTAGGCTAAGTCGGGCCCTGTCTAGTAAATCTAAATATTTGTTTAAACTAACGGCGTAGGTCTCCCCATTTTCGAGACAATATAATGAGTGATTCTTTCCATTATCAGTTATTCGCATTTTTTGCTTTAATATTGAAATAGTTAGTCCTATCTAATACATATAACTAATGTTAATGAAAGGGGAAAAAATTCTTCCAAATCTTGACATTTATATCGAAAAAATACGTCCTTAAATATTAATACAATTAATAAAATTCCCTTAAATGACGAATTTGAATCCTATTTATTTCTATATAATAATACTACGTTCTATAAATCCAAATTATGCATAATCGCAGTAAATGTTTTCATTTTCAGAGCTTTTAGTGAATCAACAGGAAATAAACAAAGAATATAGATAAGTGTACGAAAATAATTTTAAGAAGTATTTAACTTTCATTATTTTGATAGTAAAAGTTACTTATAAGCTATGAGTTTCTTCAGAAAAGTTGTACGATTTGACTACACGAAATTAAATGTCATGACATGTTTTTACAAAGATCACATTTCATTGCAACCAAAACAAAACCTTCATTTCAAAATATTTGCAGTACATATATCGAAAAGTTGAGATTAATCCTGAAACGGCATAACAATTATTATTTTTTTTAAAAAAAGATGGTAGAAGTCTGGAAATTCTCGATATTAAAATGATATCGATGCTACCAACCATCACGATATTAAAAGTTGTTACCAATTGACAATAATAAATGTTCCTTCTTCTTCGATATCTCTCACTGTAACCACATACATCCCAGCTCGAGAATCGTAAATATTTCCGATGTTAAGTGCTCAAACACCAAAAAGACATACCAGCAACAGAGCATATAAATATATTTGCTTCTCTAAGATACACAGAGATAAACTAACACATCCCCCCTCCTCCAATCCTCACAAAATCTTTCCCGACGAAAACTTCTCAAAATTCAGTTTTGAATTTTAAAAGGATGTAGGGCAATAAAACCTACCACCGGGCGTTTACGAGGAGTAATCTATGTATATTTAAATATTGACGTGAGCCTTCGCCCTTCCCACAGAGTAAATTGAAAGATTTTTGCGAATCTTCCCCTGAGTAATTGGCCCTAGGCCATTGAAAAGAGTAACTCGCAAATTTATTTTCCGAAAAGTTTAAGGATATTAAATATCAAGTGAGCTTTATGAAAAGTTGCGGATAAGTTTTTATTTTTGCTCCGTTCGCGCGAACCTCTTTTACGTTTATACCACTTTAAAGGCGTTATTAGCAAATATTGAGTTCTGTAAAGAGATATTGACGGGGATGGAAAGTGGTTTTGTGAGTGTGTTTTTTAAAGTGCAAATATGCTTCGTAAAATGTCTCTATTTACAGTTTTAGATGTTTTGCAAATGCTTAAAAGTCTGTCTGTTTAATATTTCGCATATGTACTTCACATGCAAATGAGTTGTTACAAAAAGAAATGCGCTGAAGTAGAAGTTATTTATTACAGCTTTTCTGTGATTTTAACCTGAAGTATAACGAATAAAAAAGAAAATCAGAAATATAATTTCACTGAAAGAAGATTTATATTTACAGAGTTCACTTTTTTTCAAAAAAATTTTTATTCACTCAAAATTTACTAGCTATAATTTTTTTAAAATTCACGCTACAAAAGGCCCAGATTTTATTAATGTTCTTTTAAAGTAGGTTTCTGCAGCTTATTTTTCTATTTAGAAGTTTTCTTTATCTCAAATTTATTCATTTCTCTGCCATTGGATATTATTCCATTGTATAGATTCATCTGCAAATGGATATTGAAGCTAAATTCTGTTTAATATGTATGATACAATGATTAACTTTATGAAATAAGAGGAAACATGCTTTATTGGATCCCATAAATTTTATTAAAGTACCTTGAGAAAAAATTTTAATAAAAATGTTGTAGAATTAATTTATATAAAAAACGCATAACTACTTTTAATGAAATAAAAATAGTTAATTAAAATTATATTATTGGTCCAATTATTTGTTTCTGTAATTTTCATATACTTTTATATTCATAAAACATGGTGCTTCTTTTAGGCCTTAATTTCGGGGGGAGGGGTCGGGTCACAATTGGGATTATGTCCAGAAAATAGTCAATCTCTTTACAGAAAAGATAAAAATCCCTTTTTGGAATTCCTGCCTGATGGTGACCCTTGAGTCATCAGACCGGATTTTTTTTCTTTGTTCGGCAAACTTGATAGTTTTCTATTTCCGTTTTGTTCTACTTTCGTATTGGTCCGGTTAGGTATTTTGATCTCCTCAAATTGGATATCCTTTTTTTGAGATAGAATTGAAATAAAAATAGTTCTTGATTCTCAAATCCCAACTTCGCATTGTGTATGAATTCAACTCAGACATTCTATGCACGTCACCAATTTTTTTCTTCCTTTATTTTCTCACTTATGGCATCAAAACCCAAGAAACCTTATTTTTAAACTAGTATCAGATGTATTTAATGCTTCCTTATATCTCTTTCTACTTTCACGAAATACAGAGGAACAATAGTAATCGTTCAAAAATTCGAACTTCAGATTTTGCCGAATATTCACATTTCAGATCTTCCTGATTAAAAAAAAACTTATTTTTTGACATTATAATCTTTATCTGTCTATCTAAGAACATCATAATTCAAAACTGCCATGAGGTGTTTCAGGTGGGTGGATGAAATTTGGTTCATGAACGTACGATTCAATTTGAACATTTCTTTCAAATTTAGAAGGAAATGCATTTCAAAGGCATGTGTGACAAGTGAAGGTCGAAGTACGAGCCCACGACACTAGGGCATGTAGCCAAGTAACATAACCATAATACTAAAAGTAGACTTGACTATCGTAGATGTTATCTGGCTTATGAAGGTAGCGCCACAGTACTCCCCCACCAATAAGTCGGCGAAGAGATGAACGATTTTTATAGCGCCAAGCATTACGGCAAGCGTGTGAGGGCTGTGATCATGTGAGTTACGTTATAAAGTGTTTTGATAATCTATATAAATTTATTTTTGGTATATCTTAAATGTGGTATGTGGTATATCTTAAGGGTATATTATAGCTAAATATGAACTATTATTGCTTGCGTAATTAATTACCACCATTATATTATAGTGACAATATTGGATTAAGTTCAGCAGTTTATATACTCATCAAACACAATTAGAACAAAAAAAAAAGAAAAAAAAAAAGAAATGAAATACTTCATTTGAGCACAATATATTTTGAGATTCATTTTATTATGTGAGAATATGATGTTGTTTTGGTTTGATATTTTTGAAGTTTCAAAATGCGTAGGCAATAAATTGGCGATTTATTATTTTGGAGGCACCAATATTTAGCTTTTAGGATAATTAGAAAATGATTCAGAAGTCTGTCACATTTGGTGATTTATCATCAAAAATTATTTCAAGATAAAATGTTAAGTTGTAATTCAAAAGTCAATGGCAATATTGCTAAATTTTGTTGTTGTTAAAATGTTTTTTTTTTCATATGAGAACTTTGTATTGTATTGGTTTGAGATTTTCAAAGCCGCAAAATGAATGGGCAGAAAATCGGCGATTTTCTGGTCATCAATTTTCTTTGATGATTAGGATCATCAAAGACCTTTTTGGGCCATCAATTTTCCGCTTATAGAAAATTATAAAGACGGTCGCGATATATCGACGCATACGTTTTCTGATAGTCACATGATTGTTTAAATTGGTTAAATAATTAGAATAATTAAGACAAAGGAGGCCTTAAATATAATAATGTTCTCACATGATAACTAGAAATTTGAGATAACATATTTAAATTATGTTCTATCTTTTATTTCTGAAGAAATATAAAATATGCTGAAAAAGAAAGGGAAATGTCTAATATAATGAATTCCATGCTTTTGAGATTTACTACTTCACTAAGAATGAACATTATTTTAGTGGAAACAAAAACTATTCTCTGTGTGTACATTGGAAACAAAAACCATTCTCTGTGTGTACATTGGAAACAAAACCAATCTCTTAACCATTATGTAGGTATTTTTAGCAATTAAATTTGAAAAATAAATAAATAAAACTTCAAAATGATGCCCAGTTTTGAATGTCTAATCACACTCGACATCGGACCGCAAAGGGTTAATCTCTGAACATTCTTATCCAGTTCCTGATAAAGAGGCTATTCATTTTCTCCGTATTAATAGTTCTCATAGAAATTTTGAATTTATAGGAATTGCAAGACTTAGATTACAACTACTATACACTCAACCTTAATAGGAGTTGTAACGATTAGAATTTTATTTCTAATCTTGAAAATAAACATTTTGTGTTCCGCAATATTGTAATGAAAATCGAATTTTCATTTTCGTTGCCTTTTGATTTCTCTTATTAATGAATCCGAAGTAGCATTCTAGATGGAGAAATTATAAATAAATACTTCAACAACAAAATGTGAAAAACACTCAGAATATATATATATATA
>JAOUZG010043370.1:1739361-1758804 GCA_026289955.1 Argiope argentata | reverse complement strand
TACCTTTATTTCCTTAACTACTAAAAACAATATTAATAATTTATATATAACTATATAACTATATATAGTTATATTTTTGCTATATATATATTTGCTATATAACTAAAATTCAAATTACATGAAAGGTTTTTTTCTACTGATTTCATTTTATAATTATGATATTTTCTGCTGATTTAAGCCAAATAAAATCGAATTTAATAAAAATTTTCAATTTAATATCATGGCACAATTTTGCTGCATATAAAAACGAATTTCCTTTCAATGCATCACTGAAAATTAAACAAAGCACTTACATAAAGTCAACAAATATTTTATATTTTTGTTCCAAATAAAATGCACAAGGAAAATTTATTCTTCAAATATTTCCAATAAAGATATTATTTCAAATTAATTCTAGTTACTTAACTTTTTTTCCGAATGCAAGCTATAATGGATATAAATAAAAATGAACTTAAAAATTGAAATTAATGAAAATAATACAGTCAATCAAACTGGCATAGTTTCAAAATTGGTTGCTTAAATTTTAAGATAGAGAAAGCTTTTTCTTTTTTCAATATTTTCTGAGGGTTTTTTTAATGAGGGGAGTGGGCTTAAAAGCATCAAAATTACCGAAGGAAAAAAAGGTAAACCTTCACTTTTCTGTCAGGTAGTGTAAAATAGTAATTTAGCATATGTTCAGCGAACTTTTTCTTTTCGTACTGATTGCTCTAAATAATGTTAGTACTGCAGAATTAAGTTATAAAAATAATGAAATCTCAAAAGTTATTCAATATTTTATGTCTTTGAATTGACTTTTCTGCAAACTTGCGATTTAATTGTGCTAAATACTCTCAAATTAAATTAAAATTAAAACAGTCACCTTAATTTTGTTAGATTCTTTTAGATTATGATTCCAATGATTCTCATCGCCTATTTTCTAAAAATAACGAAATTGTTCAAAATGTTATATTAATTTTCATCAGTGTGAAAATCATACTAATGCTGTTTTTTTACGTACTTCACTGGATAAATTTGTTATTTTGTAGCTCATTATATTTCTATGCTTTTGAAGTAGTACATTTTATTACTGATTGTTATTTTGGCTGAAAAGATACCTATATCAATATTTCTGCTTAAGAAAGATATTTAAGATATTCGAGATATTTTCAAGCGCAGCAATACAGAAAATCCAGACAATATTTTATCTGTTTTACTGTATTGCTTCCCAAAACTCGATGGAATTAAGATGCATTTAATATGCTAATCTGACATAAAAATTAAATACAATGGCTTTTTACCTTTACTATTTAGCATAGTTCCAAATCAATTTTTTTATTAAAATGTATCCTTATAGTAAATTAACGAATTTAAAACATTCTAACTTTTTTAAAGAGGAGGGAAAAGTTCAAATGTTGAGCTCTTTATTTATAATCATAAGAACTTAACTTTTTATATTTTTTTAAATAAAAAATACATTCTTTACTGATATTGGCTATAACTTATATCATCGATTTCTAATATCATAAAAATTCGTCGGGATATCTTGATGAACTAAAATTTATAATGAAAACGTTTTAAATTCTTCTGTCAAGTACATACTCATTTCTTTTTATTGGATTAACTATCCATTTATTCGAAATTTGAATTTACTAAAATAAAATATTTAAAATGGGAAATAATTTTTTGTAGGTAATTTAACTTCAAGTGTTTATTTTCATTACATTACATTTCGAACGCATAAGTATTCAACGAAAAGACACTTTGTGATGATCATACATTAGCAAATGGATTGATAATTTTAAAATAAAGAAAAATAATAACGATTGATAACTTTAAAATAAAAAATGATAATGCTAACTTTTTAAAAGAGTAAAAAAGGTTGAAATTTGAAATTAATTTTTTTTTTAATTTTTAAGCTATGTTCTATTTCTGGAATTTAGAATGTATTATAAGGTCCTATATGTACTTTTTCCCACTAAGAATTCTATCTAGGAATTGTAACAGTATTCAAAAAACAGATTTCTAGAAATTAAAAAAAAATTGTTATCATTCTACCATCGTTATAAGTGTCAACATAGTTATTGGCAATTATTATATATCACAAGAAAAGCTTGAAAAACTAATTTTATTAGAAAGAACTTCCAAGAAATAAAAAAAGGTATTTGAATTAAATTTGAATAGTACAAAAACTGATTTTTTTAAATATTTAGAGTGAAACTGGATAACTTTAGACATGAAAAATTTTAACTACTATAAGATTTTCTGATCGAAAAGAAATATATTTTCTGATAATTTACAAGGATTTACGATTCAAGTTATTGTTATGAATCATAGCTTTCTGATTTTGCTCAGAAATTCATTCTGATTCATTTTGGTTTATCTATTTGCTCACCTTCAACGAAAATAAGCTTTCAAGTTGATAGTGTTGATCCAATTCTTAAATTACGAATTTATTAATGTTTCCAGCATTGGATGAGCCATTCTGATTTTAGGTATAGAAATAAGGAATAACATTCTATGAACTATTCTGTAAGCCCATAAAAACTTCAGTTAAAAAAATTCATTCATTTAATGATTTTGCATTTATTTGAATCTTAGATTTGAAATTATTTTGAATCTTAGACGGTCTAATGACTCAAGATATATCAATACATTGATTCCAACTGCGGTGAATACCATAAATTTTAGATTTGTTGGCTGAGACAAATTCTAATACCAAATTATGATAGAAACTTTGATTCGAGCAAATGAATTTATTGCTGTTTAAGATTTATATCACTTTCCTTTACTTCTGATGCTGCATTAAAAAGAGGAATGCTGCTACACACGCATTTATTAACAAATTAAATTGACGACATAGCAGGAACACAAACCAACACTCACGAACATTGTCAAATTCTCTCTTGGAAAAAAAAGAAAGAAGGAAACATTTCTATTGGCGCTTACATTATTAAAGTAACTTTTCCACCGAAAAAATAATTCGTAAAATAAATTCAAAATAATATTTTGAAGAGAAATGTTCAAAAAATTTGGAAAAAGAAATTTTTAAAATAAATTATCTCAGGAACTTTATTTTTACGAAGAAATTTATGAGCGATTTTTTTCTGTTGTCAGCATATATATCAGTAGAAGCAGACAATAACTTTCTTGAAGCTTTTATTTACAGATGTGTGAATCACTTTAGTTTTAAACTGATAATTTTTGTTTCGTTCACCTACTCGAACAAAATGCCGATTCATTCAAAAATGTTATCCGTAGAGAACTGACGATGTTTTGTTTAGTAAAAAAATTTAAGCATTAATTAATGCTACGTAAAATTGAATAGAACAATGCTTAAATTTGAAATCGAATAAGAATACTGCTGAAGTCTAGATACAGATATCATAGATATTTAAATTGCAGTCTTGGGATACTCCCTTAATTATGCACAAAATAGTGTTTTATAACGAAAAGAAAAGCTGAGTTTAAAAAAAAACTTGGCAATACATGTATCTTAAATTTATTAGAATCTCTGTGTTGCCGTTGTCCGATTTTATGATGAATTATTGATAATTATTATACATTTTACTCAGCAAACTTTCATGGAATACTTAGTTTCGGTATTTCGTAAGTATAATTTTATTTCTTGACTATAACCGAGTTAAGCTTTGAGACAAATCTTATAATCCTATGCAAGAATGTCTTGTGTGAAGATCTGGGAATCCTGTTTAATCTTGACCATGGAGACTAACTCTTCTCATTGTTGTTTGATGCCAACTCTATCTCAATCGTTAAAAAAAAATTAGATATATACATGTAGAAGTCTAACCAAATCTTCCAAAAAATTTTAGACTCTTCAGATAGCGGGAATTTTATTGGCAGGGTGCCTAGGTTTTAAAAAAATATATTTACGGGTTTGGTTTCTAAACTAAGACTAAAATAATGCAAACGAAGGATGATGGGACTTCTTAAAAAATAAGTAAAGGAATTTATTTAGAGTTAAAGAGAGAAGTTCACAAGGGGAATTTACAGGGAAATAGAAAATGGATTAAAACATGGAGGTATAAAAGGAACAGAAAGTTAGATAGTTCCCTCAACATTGCATTATGTGTCTGAAATATCTTACCACGTAGTTAGCGAGCTCGAAATTTCTTTACTGAAGGTATATTAGAAGTCCTGTGCCTGAATATCTATTGTGTCGTTGTTACGATAGCTCGATAGATGGTGTTGTTCTAGAATGTTGTTTTAATTAAAATTATCATCCTCTGGGAAATGGTCTAACATTTTACAATTTTCGCTTTGAATCCCGTTCTACAATTGGACATCAAAATCAAATGATGATAAAACAAAATAGTTCCGTGGGATATCCTACACACATTGGAAAATAATGTGAATCGAGGAATGAAGAAACAGATTAGGAGGTTAGATGATTAATATAAGGTCAAAGATTAGAGAATTCACACTGTCGGATGATTAGAGAGGAACTGCTCGTTCCACTGGAGAGAATTTCAGATTAAGGGTTTCTCTATGGTGGCTTTAAATGAACATGTTATACTTCATACAAATCAAGCTTTGAAAAATTTAAAAATAATTTTATAAATATTCCTTGTTTATTGTATTTATTTTCTGGTTGATGAAAAAATTTATTTAACAAAGTCTTGTGTGATCGTAAAATATTTCCTTCATTACAAAATGTTATTACAAAAGAACCTTGATGATAATGTAATAAAATTCTTATTGTGGAACGGCCATGTTTTCTCAAATTTTTCCTAATTCAACATATAGGGCAATTAATGCAGAAAGAAGGATTTTACATTATATTACAAACACACTGGCTTCAAGTAAAGAAACATTTATGAGTCCATTAGTTCTATGATTTCAAATCTACCATTATAATTCTGTATAAATTTTTGGGTCACATAAATGACAGGGTGACTGTAACGCCATTAAAGAAATCGATATAATCAGTTATGATCATAGATGTTGTGTCTATTGTGAAGTTGAAATTGCGGACAATATTTTATTAGAATTGAAATATAACGTTTGCATTCTTCGAACTTATTATGCTGTTCACATTGAAATCCCTGCCATGGTGCTTTTATTAAAAAATATTAGTCTTATATTAAATATATCAGAATAATCCTTTGCCAAGGTAAAATAGTTTTTAATTAACATTTTTTATAATCAGGTAACGACTTTAATATTTAATTTGTTAAATGTGTCACATCAGACTTCTCAGATACCTGATTATGTTATTTATTCTTTTTCAAATAGTTTTTAATTTGTGTGATTTTAATTATTTATTGTTAGTTCTTTGCTTGTGTAAAATTATTCTTTTCTGTATTGAAACTTCTGATGCTAAAATAAGACTTAAACCACTTGAGTTTCTCTTCTTTTTGCGCTAGGTATCTGCCATTCATTAAACTTCCTGCCCTAGCAAACAAATAAGATCTCTTGAAGCGTTTTATGAAATATTGGAGCTATCACTTGGAGTGACCAAATATGTCAGAACTTTTCCACAATAGCGAATGGGTTCCCGGCGAATCAATTACTTCCCTCCCTCCTTTTATGTGCCCCTCACTCTTTATGTTTTTATTTTTTCCCTTCTTAACCTCCTTCTTATTGCCATTAGCAATGCAAAATAACGGGCTCCAGAAGAATTCATGCAAAGTAAATACAACCGGAAATCAATAAATGTGCGCGAAGCCTTAAAGACAAATCTTCTCCGATAGAAATAATATATATAAAAAACCGGTTGAGTTTTTCCTCCTTGGTCTTTGATTTTTTAAAAAAGAAGCAGCTTCAGTCGATCCAAATTTTAACGGTTTAGTGAAATTTCCTCGTGTTAAAATTTTCTCTCCATTTATTTTTATGTTTTCAGTTCGCTTCCTGTATAGTCTCCTCGTCGAATGGCGGGGCTTTTCTCGGGACTTCGTTTTGTCGAATTGGAAAATTCAAATTGATTTAAAGTGTCAAAAGAAAAATCGTTGCCTCTGGCAACGGTAGCGAGATTTCTTAAAGGAGGCTGCTGGTGTGTTTCTAAAGTTCTTTTGTGGGACATTCATCACTTGCATGTTCAGGAATCCAATGAGATTTATTTAAATTATATTTTAATACAGAAACCAAGAACGAACAATTTGAAACGAGATTACAATTGGTCAGAAAAATACTAATGCCCTTTTTACTAATGCTCTGATTTTTATACTTTTTTAAATAAAAAAAGTTGGCGGATTATACTATGAATAAAAGAACCACAAATAGGTTAAAAGATTTTTACAATGTATGTATACCAGTCACCTTTGGCGACTATCTGGTTTATCAGGAGTGATGCTCTCTAAACTTTTTAATTAAATATTTATGTACCTTAGATTCTTAATAATATCTGTAGAAAAATATTTTTAAGCTTAAAAAACTAACAGCCATAAAACTCACACTAATATAAAAGCTTTACGATATTCAGTAAATTGTATTACATCTCTCTCTCTCTCTCGTTTGTTATCAGTTGCCGAAAGATTTAAATAGGAATTTGAATTGGAGCAGAAGAAAATTCAATAAATAAGGAAACGTTTTTACTGAAACCAAACATTTTTTTTTTAAATATCACATCAGAATCCGAATTCTCAAACATTGTAATCTAATGTGTATTTTTTAAACAACTTATATTTCCTAATTTTATTCAGTAATAAAAATTTCTGATTCATTGTAAAATTCCATTATACTTTCAAAAAGATTTAAATGCGTTAAATAATATTTATTTTATTGATGATGGTGATGTCGTGTCCATAAAGGACGTGCTTACTTCATTACGTTTTTATTTTATTTCAATCAATAAATGTACTTCTGAAAACAATTATGAAGTGTAAGTTTTATGCAGTCTCTAGAATCTATAAATCCTCTTCAGTAAAATTATTTTGATAATCTAACGTTTCAACCTTCTGTGATCAAGCTTGAATAGAGTTATAAAAATTTGAATATCATTATTTTAGATAATCTACAATCATATTATTTTAGACAGTTACTCTTGGAGAAAATGCGAACAGAAAAAAATATCCTGAATATATATTTTTTTCAAAAAGGTCATTGGAGATGTCTAAAAGCGACGGCTTTTGTAGAATAGAGAAATTTAAATATTTATAAAAAGTTTAACTGCAGAAGAGTGGAAATTTTCCTTCAAAAATATTTGTCTCTATAATATTTTTTAATATAACTTACAAAATGAGAATCTATTAAAAAAATTCACCAGAACATTTATCTATTCAAACCACATAAAATTTATATTATTTAAACTATTTTTTATAAAATGTATAAAGCAATTAAGAATTTTGCAAGTTAACTGTTGCGCCTTAATTAGAGAGCATGTAATATCTTATAATAGAAATCAAGTTTGTTTTTTTAAAATGAAGTAATAAAAATAATTCAAATTTATGTGCGTGGCACTTTTTAAATACGCAATGCAAATTTAATTTTATAAGCCACCTTGCATCGTGTTGGGAGGAAAATGTTAAAACATATAGAACTAAAAGCAAGATGACATCTGGAGCTACATTTCTGCTGAAAAGATATCTTAATCATAATGCCATAGTTAATAGCTATTTTTATCGTTTATTATCAGTAAATCAGCTGATTCAGACGATTTTAGTTAATCTGTAAAGAAATCGCTTATTACTTTTTTTATTGTTGAGTAACCGTTGAAAAATTCGAATTCACGATTTTGACGAATCTCCACGTTTCAGATATTCCGGAGTTCGAAAAACAAATTCTTGTTAAATGTCAGTCTCTCTGTCTACAACAAAAATAAATTAAAAACGCTTTGAAGTAGACGGATGAAATTTGGTATATGGTCTTTATACCATACTTGAAGATCCAAAACTGAATGACTAGACCGCCGCTACAGCAACATTGGCTGGAACTGTGGTTGAGTCCAAAGGGTCATAACCAGCCACGGTACAACCCTTCCAGTAAGAAGTACGTCTCATCATCGATGGGATGAGCCTACCCTCACCTATTTGTGTACCCTCCAGGGTGGCGAAAAACAACCACCATGGCGGAAGCAACTTATCCTCATTCCGATGTACCTCCTCCCCCGGGTTTTGGACAAACCCGTAAAGAGAAAGTCTGTCTTGTTGTCCGAATATAAGTTAACACAATAACTTTAAAACAAAGGGAGTTAGATGGATAAAATTCATCACAAAGATTTTCCATCTATATTGTATACAGCTAATAAAATTTCAGTAAAAATGATTTTGCAGTTGACCCTCTGTTAGTCTGTACTTTCAAAACATTTAAACTCAAAATATTAGATATGCTTTTCTATAACTCAAAAACGGTTGATATAAATATGGGATAATCTATATGTTATTTCTATTACCATAATCTGTATGTTATTAATATTATCATTTCTATAGTTCTTTCAGAAAAGATAGTTTGGATATTAGGTAAATTCCTATGAAACAATTCTTATAAAATTTATTTGGTTCTATGAATCCCCATTCATTCGAAGAGAAGAAAGTGATTTGCTAAGAATTTCCCCGTTAGTAGTGCACCTTTGAAACTATTTAATCGTATTGCTTGGGTTAAATGTATTCAATTCATTTCTTTACATTAATTTCATTTCAGTTAAAGTACTTACTGTGCTGCATCATCCATGTTTTGCGATAACATGAATTTCATTGATGAAAAATTGAATTAGCAGTCATCAAAAAATTAAGCCTTAAGTTAAGAGAGCTCTGGAATGATGGCATCATTTTCCTTGTGCAATTTTTTATATATATATTTCTCAAACTATTATTTCATTTAAAAAGAACTACTTTTCAAAGCTGTTTCTCAATTTTAATATTTATAACCTTAAATGGGAAAAATTAAAAATATTTTTCAAATGCTGGCATCTATATACATAGCAACCGGTTTAGGAATAGTTTTGTAGATTTTTTATATTGAGATTCTTTTGCACAATTCAAATACTTGTACGGAAGATTGTTTAAACAATTTTGTCGGTATGTTTGTTTATTATTGTTCTAAACGTTTGTCTGGTATAAAGAATTAAAAGTTTGATTTTGCATGGAATTTTGCTTAAATGCTATTTTTCCTTAAAATTTTAGAAATTTCGTATTTATCAATTTTATTTTAATATTTATCAAGCCATAATAAAACATTTTAATTATGAAAAGAAACTTACGAATGTATATGTATATACAGCTTAATAATGTGTTGTACATTTGAGAGTCTATCACATAAACCAGCTGTTTTAAGATAGTATAATCTCTAATTAATCTCAAGTATCTACATATTTTGTATGTATTCGTAAATAATGTATATAATATGTATATATTTGTGGTTAATTTTTTTATCAAATGTCTTGAAACCAATAGTTTTGAATTTAAAACTGGTAATAGCTTTATATTTCTGTTTATAGAAAAAGAATCTGTTAAAGTTTCGATAACTTGATCATATTGATTACCAAAAGAAGTAAAATTAATTCCTCGACAAAGGAAAAAAATCCTTTAGCACTCTTTTTTATTGGAAAAATATAATTTTTTGTTTTAAGTTTGAGCATAAAATTTGGTTTTGCAATGAATATGCATATAAATTGGTGGGAAATTTTTTATAGTCATCAAATTTGGAAAAAAAGATGACTGCATCAAAAACTCACTCTTGAGTAATTTAAAAATTCTTTATAATTTATCATTTACTCATTTTGCCATTATATTTTAAAAACTTCTCATGTATTGCAAGAGAGTTACTTAAATAAAGTTTTTTATTTTTTCTATCTTCCATTTTCGTTATTTTCCATATTTGGTATTAGTTTTATGCAATTATTTTGGATAGAGAGTAAGTTTTAAACTTTCTGAGGATATTTCCGTGTTTGGACTAAATTTTTTAATAATTAACTCAGAAATAAATAACCGTTTAGAAGCCAGTTTATATTAGGATAATTTGTCAAAACAGTTCTATTATGAATTCCAAACTACGTATTTAATTTTATGGTCGAAGTATTATATAAGAAATGCTATAAAAGGTATAATATGATTTTTTTCTTCTTAATTTTTACTTTTTATCCAAACGATGGGATTATTAATCAGTTATTTAATATGTTTACACTTTAATGGTTACTTCTATGTTTTAGTCACAATAGCTTTTATGCTGTAATTTGGATTTTTTTCTTTACTACCAAGTTATAAAGAACCGTTTTTAAAATTGGCTAATTAGTCGGTAGGTGGAATTTTTTTAAAAGAAAAAAGGAGCAAAAATTCCCTGGCAATTATAAAAGTTTTTCATGAGAGAACAAAGACTTTTTGTACGTCTTGTTGTTAATTGACTTAGAAAAGCCGCAAGAACATGTTTCATTAATTATTCTCGAAACATTAAGCTCTGAAAACTTTATGAGTTACTTTAATGACCATTTCAAGAAATGGTGAAACAATTAGCGTGGTTGGGGAAAAAATGACGCACTATTCACCATTCTTCGTAGAAACACCATATTTTTATTCTAAGTGGTACACATTACATAAAAAACAAAGGAGAGCATGCTAAAGTTAATTTATAGAAAACTAATTTTCAACTCTTTAAAAAAAAGGGGAATATGATCTAATACTTTTTGCTTATAATTATATTTTAATTGGCAACGGATGCGGAAAGTGGTTACGTAAGTCACTAAAATTCGGAGAAAACGAAACAAGGAAAGTTATTGATTAAAAATGCAAACATTTCAAATCACTTTATTAGACAACATGTTACAAGGTTTTGATGACCAGAAGCAAATTTTTTTTTCTAAAGAATAAATTGATAAATTTATGACTAGATCATCCTTGCAGAAAATTCACTTAGAAATGCCATCATTGTAGTTGGGACAACTCTTTTGTTCAAGTCAGTTGAACCAATATTGCCTTAATTAAAAATAAAACAGGCAAACTTTTTTTGTAAATATTAAAACTGCATATTTTATTTTTATAGAAAATATTAAAAGACTAATTAAAAAAATTAAGATATGTAAAAAGAATAAAATTTAAAAGAATTCGAACACATTTAGGAAATAATATTCAAATTTAATATATTAATTTCGAGTTTGTTAATGTTCATTTGCCACAAAATTATTATTTTTATGCTTAGATTTCTCATAAGCAAAATATACCTTTCAAATAATCATAAATATATATCCTGGTATTATTCCTGTTCATTATTTTCGTCGACGCATTGTATAAAACATTGTTTTTTAAAATTTTATATTGTCTCCTCATTGCATTAATTCTTTATATTGTAATGTTGCATAAAAATGGCATTGAATCGTAAAATCATTGAATCAATTCTCTCCTGCAATTTCATATTTTGAAAATTGTACTCGCCTAGTAAAAATAATTAATCATGTTTAAATTTTGCAAAATATAAATGCAGAGTAATATGAAAAAAAAAAAAAAAAACTTGAAATTTGTAATCTGTGTAAACATACTGTAATAATTTTGAATGCAATGAGAATTGTTTATTGAAAAATAATGGATTACCCCCTTCAGTGCTCAAAAATTTACATATGAGGAAAATCGCGTTTAATAATGGCATTCTTAAGATATTTTCGCTAAACTTCAACGGAAATTTAAAAAATAATAATAAAACAATATTCCAACAAATTGAATAAACAATAAAATATTGACATAAAATAATAATTGCTTTGAGCATGAACTCTTAAAAATGATATGTAAATTAAAAAAGCATGTAAAATAGATGAAATATAACATTTTTAATTCTAATAAAGACTGATACAATTTAAATTATACAAGTCTCTCCACCGTGTTCATTTCTTACAATTTTATAAACAAGATGCAAATACTTCAATACAGATTCATATTAATTTCTAGGGATTTTATATTATTGGCTGCATGGCTAACACCGACACCTCTAATATCCATTTCGTCGACTTTAATCTTTGTACAGGAAGGGTATTCACTCGGTACAGCCATTGCGCACAAAGTGTATCGCAGTTTTTCATCGTTGTGGTTATCGGGAGCCTCGAAAGGTTTTGAGATTCAGGATGGCTCAGTTTTTGTTAACCGAATCCAACAAGTGATGAAAGGATTAAATCTTGGCGTAGTTTCTAGATTATGAACCTGACGTTTATAGATATTTTAATCGAGAAAGGTGACAATTAAATGGAATTTTTTCTGTCATGTTATTTGAAAAGCATTTAATTTAACTGTCTTGAAAAGTTTATATTGATTTAGAAAAATGAAATAAAATATGTATATTAAATAATAGTGAATGATACTTGATTTCTATATGCATTATGAAACATTTTTGATAATTTATAGATATTAAAGAACTCAGATATTTGGGGTAAGAGTGTTCGACATGAGGTAGTAGGAACTTTTCGCTGTTCTGAAGACGAAAAACATTCATTTAGAAAATTATAAATTGTTCCTTATTATAACATACATGACAGACGTAAGAATATTTAAAGACCTGATAGCCTAAACAAGGGTAGAACCCAATTAAATAAATAAAAAAACCTTTTAAGTCTGATGTTGATCCGAATCCATTGTAGAATAGAATTAAAGTCATTTTGAAGATATTTCGCCAAGATGAAATCCAATAAACCATTTGTTGATTCTATTAAGACTCAATTGTCCAGTTTCGCCAGAGTTAGTGTCTCTTATCACTACTATATTTGTGTGCTTCGAATCTATCTTAACTGATCTGTACAGCATATGTATATTTTATGACCGATTAGTCTTTCGGAATGTAAAATGCAGTCACATCTAATTTTGATATCGATAGTATCAGGCATTACTGATGCAATAGTTTGAGCGGCAAGTTGAACATCCTTTTTAAAAAACTCAAAAAATAGTCGTTCTTACACAATGGACCACCGTAGTACTGAACTCATTTAAGTGCTATCTGGCAAGTACAGCTCGGGTTTCACCAAGGGACTTGGCGCCCACTCTGACTGCATCCACTCTGGCACCACAGCTAGGTCCTGGCTTCGTCGTCATGCATAGTGGGGGTAAGACCCAATGTGTGATGTCACATGTCCTGGATGGTGTGGCATCGTGTGAGTAGACGCCGCCGCAATGTTCGAATACAGATTGGCACTCGGATTGGTCCAGTATGAGGTGGGGGCTGGGAATATGCTACCTGTTGTCGACGGGATACCCGTGTGGTGGCC
The DNA here is from genome assembly GCA_026289955.1 of Argiope argentata. Taxonomy (NCBI): domain Eukaryota; kingdom Metazoa; phylum Arthropoda; class Arachnida; order Araneae; family Araneidae; genus Argiope; species Argiope argentata. The sequence continues at coordinate 1,745,696 of JAOUZG010043370.1, read as the reverse complement.
TACGAAGTTCAGTTTGGGGCTGTGGTGATAACCGGACATGAAAAGATCCGACTGGTATTTATAGGTAGGATCGGCTGCAGTGGGTTGAGTGGCCTGGGCGAGTCCCTGGAAGTCAAACTTGTAGGCGTATCGTTTTCCGTGCACCTTGGTCATGATATTCTTATCGTAGTAATAACGCAATGCTCGACTGAGTTTGTCGTAATTCATGTTGGGCTTGCTTTTTCGCTCTCCCCAGCGCCTGGCAACCTCGTCAGGATCCGTTAGTTTGAATTCGCCGTTTGTGCCCTCCCACGTTATGCAGTTAGCGTTGCTGCTGTCTGATAGAAGCTCCAAAAGGAATTGCCACAGCTGGATCTGTCCGCTTCCTAAAATTTGGAGAAATAAAAGTTCAATTTATTTCATATTGATTTTTTTCGATTTTTTTTTCTGTACAGTATCTTAGTTGATATTTGAACGTTTTATTTTATATTTTTTGGAGGATTAATGATTCATTTCAGAAAAAGGGACTATATAATATCATCTACATTTGATGAATTGCTAGAGACAAGAGCAGCTGATTTTGTTTATATAATTTTATAAAAATTATTAATTAAAGGAATTTTTTAATATTATTATTTTCATTTTATATTAAATCATAAAGATTGACTTTTTCAATAAAAAGTAGTCAATATCAGCATGGATTTATAAATAATTTTCTTCGTATTTTTCCATTAAATATAATTGTCGTACAAGGCAGGAATTGAGATTAACTTATTGAGTAAACTGAATAATACTCACATTTCATATTGAGTCATTTTAGATCAAACTTTTTGAAAGATTAATTACATTATACATTTGCTGCCTGTAAATAAGATGTATTATAAATATCACAAAAACATAAGAATACTCAATGCTCTGTGATTATAGCTAAAGTTATTTAAGTAGTTTCGTAAATTTGATGTGGAAGACAAATCACAGTTCTTTATGGAGTAATTTTTTTTAATTGTCTATTTCCCACCAGCGTTTAAATTTAATTATTTAAAATAAAAAGAATTGAGAAATATTCATCAGTATAGACTGTATCAAGCTGAACAGCTCTTTTGTGTTGCAAAATTTGACAGAAATATACTGGTATATAAATCTCACAGCAGAATTTTCATTATTTATATTTCCTTAAATTTGATGAATCATATGATAACATGAAAAAAAAAAAGGATTCAGCACCAGAAACAAAAAAATCAACCTCAAAGAAAAGGTAAAAGTAAAACAAAGAGACAGGGCTTTTTCCTGAATAAGAACCGATAAAATACAAAAAAAAAAAGAAAAAAAGAATCGTAATTATGGAATTCTTAAATAAATAAACTGAAAGAGAGTGCAATTTTAATATGTTTGTGAAGAAATGTTTGACTTGATATATTGCCCTGATGTTCATATTATAATTTTATATTCTTTGGAAATAAAAGCGTTTAATCAGAAGAATTAATGATTTTTTTCATTTCAAAGAATTTAAGTATTAAAAGGAAAGTCAAAAAATAAAAATATAAAGTATTGCATTGAAACAATGAAATATATGTAAATTCAGAAAATTTAGATCAAAAGCATGCATGGCCTCCACCGATGAGGGGACTGCAGTTTTTGTTCCAGGAACACCCCCTTGACCTTTTAATGCATACACGAACCCCCTTTTCCCTCGCCTACCCCAGCCGAACAGAAAAGAGCAGAAAGTGGATTGGGGGTGGGTGGACGAAACAAAGCTTAGGCCTAATGACATGGAGCCCAGCGAAAATTGCTGCAGCGACATCACGAAGGCAAGGACACGTGACGACATGTAGAGACAATTAGCTGCCATCAGCCACCCACCCCTTCTGCTTTCTGTCGGGAGATAAGACAAAAGGGGGCGGAGAGCCCAGAAAAGAACGCACAGGGGAGGAGTGAAAGTCTTCTGCAGTATCTATAAAAGGGGATCTTTTCACAGTGGGGGGAGAACCTTTTGGGCGCAGTAGAGAGGAAGGAACATTAGAGCCAAGACGCTGCGACTTATTTAATTCCCAGGTTGGAAGTAGAGATCATTTTCTGTTTTGACTCCTGGACGCAACCAGCTTTTGTTTCCTGGAAACGTAATTTGCCTCGAATTGCGATTTAAACCGCTCGTTTTGTTTGAGAAGTTTCAAGAAGTTGTTTTAGGTAATGAAACGTTTTACAGGTTAAGGTGGATGTTCATTTGTGCCATGATGGGAAGGCTTTTGATGGAAGAAGTTCAAAGGGGACGGCGTGTCCAGCGAGACGTGAAAGACGTTCTTTGTCGCATTTGGCGAAGAAATTCATTTAGAGTGCTTCATAATGGGGTGTTTCATGTCGTTAGTTGTCACGATGCAATTCATTTATGGAATAAGGGAAGCACGATATGTGACATTTTTAAAATTGAAAATGGGCTGATTATAAGTACTCAAAGTGGAAATGACGATCAACAACTTGCATTTTGTTCAGATGTCTTTAAAAAGTTTACCTTTAGATAATGCTTTTTATATTCATACTATATTGAAACGAAATCCAAAACTGTTTGCATGCCTCTTTAAACTGCTTGTTTAAATTTAACTTCACAGTCTAATAGAAATATTCTAAAAAATTACGGAAATTATGACATCAATGTCTGAAATGATAACGATCTAATGTAAATGAATCTCAAGAGATAGAGGGCTTCTTCTTTTGAAACAAGTCATTTTGTTCATCATTATAATGTAATATCATTTTACCCTTTTTTAATACTGCTTCTTTAAAGTTGACAAAATACTGGAGAGAAAACTAATATTTTCCAATTTGAAGCAAACATCAATCTTAATGGAAAACAAAATAGGCAAGCTTTTCTGAAATATTTCATAAAAAATTTAAAAAAATTATTATTAAAATTATATTATATCAGTTATCCTTTTTTGGTCGAACTGCCTATTTTACTTACACATCTCGTTTCAAAGTTCCACAAATTTTCTAAGAGATTTACATCTGAATTATTATCAAATCAATCCAAAACTGATCATTTACTTTCTTGCAATTTTTTTACCAGCTTAGAATCATGGCATGGAGTAAATTCATGTTGAAATCCAACAACGAATTCAGCCGAACACTTGCATGAATGACACCGATTTGTGTTTTAGTATTGAAATTTATATTTCGGAATTCCACATCCCTCAAGAAATACTGATAATAAAACTTCACCAGATGTAAAAGAACCTACAAAACATCTGCTTCTGAAGACGCATGACGGTTTTATTACGATATTATCCCCCCTATTGAGTCTCTAGGGTTTCATTCAACAAATTTTGATCTCAAACTTAGCTCAAAAAATGCTCTTCATCTTTAAATAAAACCCTATTTAATAAAGTATTGATATTTCCTGGCTTAGTAAAATAATTTTCTTTTTAAATCGGGTGTTAATAACGGCTTTTTTCGTTTACCCATGTCCTTGAATTAGTAAGTCTTCATCATATCGTTGAATGAGTCTACTCTCATAAGAGTTGCCGCCTGTTTTGATAGGATGCATTTTGTTATTTTGTGTGAGGAATTTGTCTATCAGAAATATTGTTTTACTTTTGTGTCCATATTTTCTTTTCTAAAACAACTTTAAACTTATTTTGCTGATCAATAATCTTAGAAATATAAGATTTTCTAATTCCAACTGCAGCAGCGACATTTCTAGTAGTCATACAGCTACTCCGATTGATAATATCAATTTTATTAGATTATTTATTTATATATATTATTTATTTTATTTTGTTTTATTTATTATATTATATTTTATGCTATATAATGTTATTTATTTTAATTATAATTCTTTTCATATATTAAATAATCGGACAATTCGTACAACCAACCAATTCTAACAGCGTCTGAAGCACATCTGATTCAAAAATCACAAGATCACGTTATTAAATTAATTTAAACTAATTAAAGCTAATCTCATTTCGTAAAAAATACAGTTGAAATCATTTTCAGACAGGAAATCCGTGTAAAAGATCGAGTTGTCTGAAAAAGGAAGTTTGTACCAATAAATTTACATATTGCTGTGGAATTTCATTTCATCAGCACTATATACTTTACGGAATAAATAATTAATCTGAAAATTTATTAGAGAAATAATGTATTATTTGTCAAAGCGTTAGATGGTTCTTTTTTCTTCTTTATAATTTCATGTGTATAACACTTTTAATTGTGGGTATCTTAAAGTTTAATTAGCACTAAACATGAGATAAAATATTTTTATTGTTGTTTTATTGTTAAAAAATAATTATTGTGAAATAGTTCTCGAACAAGTAAAAACATTCATAAATATATTATTCTTACCTGAAGTTGCTAACCGACTGCTGGTTGGACCAAACATTTGATAGGGATCTAAAAATAAATATTCCAACTTCAATTAAAACATTCGATAATAAAAAAGTGATATTTCATAATTCATTCATTTGATCATCATAAAACTGCTGTAGATTATGCGGAAACGTATCTAGATTACAAACACTTTTGATGTTACTTGTAACTAACCAATGAAAAATAGTTTCAATTTGATACTTTAAAATATAATCTATGTTGAATCAAAATTTCTTATTAATGATGTGCAAATTTGAAAAAAAAATGTGATAAGCTTGATTTTATTTTGTCATCCAACCACGTCTTGAAAATGCAAGAACCGTCTCGGATAACTCTCATAAAATTTTAAAATAAGTCGTTAATCAAGGTGAAAATAAGAATAAAATTTTCAAAATTTCAGTAAATGAAGATGTATATCGGAAACAATTGTGATAATTTTGTTCCAATACATTAATCTAATAATAGATTGATATGTAATCTAAATACTATATATATAAAATAATTTTAGGTTAAAATTTGCAATTAACATAATAAAATTCCAACTTTTCTTTTCGTAAGATTTGAAGAAACCTATGAAAACTTGAAAACCAAACCTGAAGCATTTGATTGAATATGTGATCAAATATATGTGCATATGTGTGCTTCATTATAAAAATATCTTTCTATACTCGTGGAGATGTGAAAAATTTATGTCGCTACTATCCTTAAATCAGATGCAAAGTATCAAACACCGCAAGCAAATGTGCAACTTAATTAATCCCAATAACTCCCTCCCCATTAATAACATCCCTCTGGCTGTGGGCAATTCATGCCAAATATAAGAAAACTTCTCTAAAAAGCGTCTGAAGAGATTAAATAAGAATTCCTTCCCATTTCCATCGCTTTGAAGCGGAGAAATAACACGGCGTTTCCCAAATCCAATAATCTGCGTGCTCGGACGAGTCCAAACATAGGCAGATATGTATCAATATGCGGATCGGGGGGGGGAGGCCTGCGTGTCCTAAGGGCAGGGCCCTGACATGTCTGATATTAATACTCGTGTGCGGTTGAAGAGCGGAGCATCAATATTAGTCATATGCTCCATGTCAGATTGGCATAACGAGACCGTATGTTTACTTGGCCCGATGGATCCTCCTATGAAGGATGGGGGTGGGGGTGAAGGACGACTCTCTGCATGAGGCCTGATTCGCAGAGAGACGTTTTTTAGACTTCTATCTGTGTTGTTGAAGAAATCAAACGTTAAAAGTTTGGAAAAAAAAGAGCTTTATTTTTAAATTTTATTTAAAATAGATTTAAATTTTAGAAAATATGTAAAAAAATTTAAGTTGTTGCTTTTTTTGAATTAAAAAAAGCTGATATCTATAAAAGCGATATAAAAGTTTCTATTCTATTATTATTTTAAATTATATTCTGAAAATAAAATGAGGATTATTCATTCTATAGATGTTAATAGATTTATGACAATTTTTTTTACAAAATTTTCCTTTTATTCGGATGAAATAACAACTTGAAGTGATCATATTATAACGCCTAAACTCAATAAACAACATGTTAAATATACATTTAAGTAAATACAAAAATCATTTATCAACGTAAGATTTTAATTTATTCTAACTAAATTTTAATTTTTAAATACTTTTTTTCCTTAAAATTTAAAATTATTTGATAAATTTTATAATATATGATGTTCTGTCTAAAATTCCATAAGAGTTTCTTAAATGTTTCTTCACTCAATTGACAATCTCTTGTTAAATAGGAAAGAATATTAAGTTAAAAAAAGTTGGATGTTTTGTAACATTAAAAGATGAGCTCTGTATCAAAACACAAATAACTTAAAATATTAAAAATATATTCATATTCAAGATTAATTGTTGTAATTGTTGACCATGAGAAATATATTCTTAATTCAAGATTAATTGTAATTGTTATTATTAAATTCAATAACAGCATATTAAATGTGTACAATTAGGTGAATTTGTTATCATCGTTATATA
>JAOUZG010043370.1:1724924-1738961 GCA_026289955.1 Argiope argentata | reverse complement strand
ATATATATAATTTTAAATAATCTGTTCTCCAAAATTTATTATTACTTGATGAATTTTATACTGAAGTATAGATTAAATCTATAAAAATCCATAGAAGATTCTTGTGTACTTTATTAAGTAACCAATTTTCTGTTAAGATAGAATACTGAGTTAAAAGAAGTCTAATATTAAAAGATAGACACCATCTTAAAACGTAAATAATCTCAAATAAGATCATAGGAAATATAATCTTAATTATATTTTTTTAAATATTGATAGCCGAATTTAAATAGCGGTTGTCATGATGAAAATTTTACCCGGTAGGTAGGCAACATTAAGCTGGTAAAAAGGTAGGCTAAAATCTGAGTAGAAAATAAAGAAAATTCTTTACAGACTTGCCAATACCTTAAATTATTAAAAACTCCCATGTTATTCCAATTAATCAAACGCCTTTCTGATACAGTATCTATGGTTATGTTTACATTTTGATTCTTGGTTCGCTTCATTTTTGCGCATTTTTACACCGATATAAATTTTACCTAGTACAGTTGGCAACTTTTCGGGACGATAAAGAAACAAGGCTAAGAAACTTTTTGTAAAAATGTTTTTCTTGTTATCTACCTACAAGAAAGGAAAAACAATCTTTACAGTTTTGTCAATGTCTTAATTATGAAAAAAATCTCACTCCGTACAATGAATTATTCGCTTTTCTGATACAGTATCTATGGTTATGTCCCTATTTTGAATCTTCTTTCGTTTCGTTTTTGAGCATTTTTATCACGAAATCGAGAAGGATGACCGAAATTTCTTCCGATTCCTCAAATGAAAGATGACGGCGACTCGTTTATAAATTTTTCTTCCACTTCCGCTCATTAGGGCGCGCAGTTCTTAAGGGAAAGTCTCTCTTGTCATTGGGAGAAATCCAATCAAGTCGTCGTAAGCGTTCACTTCCGGGCATGTTTATTCGATAGAGCGCGCAGTGAGGGGCGGAACAAAGGAAGAGAAATGGGAGCATTGTAAACAAACGTCGTCGCCACACTAAGCATTTTTGACTAATGATTCCGCAATCTTGCTCGAAAGAACGATCGAAGGACATAACTCAGGCAGATGCCTGTGCCAGCAGGAAGGTCATTAACAATCCCCATCTGGCTTTCGCGCTCTTTTTTCTACTATATTTTTGTCTCTTTTGATCATTTTACTCTCGATATCGTATTGAATAATTTTTCTTGTCACAAAATATTTTATCACTTCTTATAATCATTAAACGAAATTTGTAGATGTTAACTTGGTAGATAAACAAATCCTTTAAAAAAATAATGGAGAGTAAATTAAAGTAAATCGATAAATAAATATATAAACAATAGTAGAATATTATATAAAAGAAAGAAGCTTGGAAAAATGGAAGAAAAAAATCATTTATTTTTGTAAATAAAAGTTTAAAAAGAAAAGTTAAGAGTTAGTTTTGACAATTTAATTAATTTCTTTAAATAAGAAGTTGCTGAAATATTAAAAAATGGATCAATAAGTGAATAAAATATATTAGTTCACATTATTATCCATAAATCTTGATTCGGTAAGTACATTGAGAAAAATGGCCAGAAAAGAGAAACTTTTGTAACTAATCGCAAAGAAGAATTCTAAGAATCAGTCAATCATATTCGGGGAAGATTGTGAGAAAAATAATTTTAGTTTCTATTTCTTGTGCAGCATTTCAAATAGTAAACAAATGCAAAAAAAATATTGTTCATAAATTGTTTTTCTAGGTCTAAGATATCAGCTCTTCTCTAAAAGCCTTGCAGTAGCATATACAGACAAGCATGCTTCTTTCAAATTTCTAAACGATTCCTTTCCCATAAATAAACAGGTAAAAGTATAGGGACATAACTGAAGAAAATTAGAAAAAAGAAAAGAAAAACTGCATGTAATGTAAATCAAAAGTGTAGAAAAAAAGGGGAGTGCACTATATTGTTAAATAAAAAATTATCATAGAAACTTCGTTGAAAATTGATACTTTGAATACCAATAGTGAAAAAGAACAATATTCATAAAAATATGAATTTAAATATGAAACGTAAAATAATGATCAAAACAAAGAGAATAGAAAATAATAAAGCAAGGAAATAATTAATAAAAGCTAAAAAAGGAGAAAAAATACAAAAAATCCCAGGAGGGAAGGAATACCAAAAAAAAATGCTCTTTATAATTAAAGAATAGACCCAGAATTTTTCATTCACCTGTTCCGATTATTCAATATGTATAAATATATATTAGTTCAATATATATTAGTTCTGAGGAAGATAATTAACTTTTCTTTCAATTTCAACCAATTTTAATGAGACACATTTATGAAATTTCTTGTCTTTCCCCTATAAGGAAACTATTGTCGGTATCTTTTCCATATGATAGAATTCAAATTATTTTGGCTTGATTACAACGATCTACACTGATTTAAGAGCACATCTTAACTGATCACATTAAGTATCATAGACGGTAGAAAAAAATTCTTAAAATATTTAGCATTAATTATGAAGATTAGATTAATGAAACTGAATATTATTCAAATGGATTGTACAGAAGATTATTATTTAAATACAAAATTATTAATTAATAATAAAAAACTTTTTGCAAAAAATGCATTTAAAAATGAAGGAAGAATATTTACGTGAAGTTAAAGCCTTTCAATTGTTGTTTTTCTTCGCCATTTTTTTTTCATCATGTGAGAACATGATGTTCTTTTGGTTTGAAGTTTTTAAAGACTTAAAATGCGTAGGCAAAAAATTAGCGATTTATCCCTTTTGAGGCATCAATTTTTCGCTTTTAGGGTTAGTAAAAATAGTGCAGAAGGTTGTCACGTTCGGCGATTTATCATCAAAAAATCATTCAAAAATAGAAATTCAATTTGTAATTCAAAAGTAGTACAGTAAATTGTGGAATCCGTTCTAATATTTCTGCAGAGACTAACAACTATCCCACTGAAAGTCTCGTGATTTTTTTAATGGAGATATAAAATATTTTGACCACCAGTGTTGGCTGTTATCGATTATTTTTTAAAATAATAAATATAATCAAATTAAAACAAGTGATGTGCGATAAAGAGAAAAGCCATAAATTTAGTTGAAGTGTAAATATTATTACATTTCACGTTTTACTTATTACACACTTGTCCCATCGATTTCCCCCAGGATAGTAGATTTTTTTACTTAATTCCATTTAATTCGTGCTGTTGAATTTTTAAATAATATAACTAGATGCATTTTCATTGGCTTTCTTGTTTAACTGGTTTTTGATATTTTGTTTCTAATCATAATACATTTTTGATATTTTTAACTGAATTGTAAATTAATCGATTGATTTAGTTAAAGTTTAATTGAATTAACATTATAACCTCCTAATGAATATGAGATCAAAAATGATTTCAGGATTCCGTGAGATTTACATTGGGAAATCTAGGATCGAATAGCAAATAATAATAATAATAATAATTCTACCAATTAGTTAACCTACTTTTAAAAACTGCTCAAATAAATTTATTTGTATTATGAATACAATTATTTGAATTTCGGATACTTTTTATAACTGCCTTTTCTTTTTATGAATTTGTCTGAATATATTTTATTTTGTTTAATAAAAGAAAAAAAAGCAAAGTAAACGTTTAATAAAAGGTTGTTTGTTTCAATTTCTTATTTCGTAATTCTATGAAGGTTTGTTTTTTAGGTTCAAACACGTCTCACGATGAATATGATCTACTACTGTGAAAAATACTTATTGTATGAGCAATAATCGGTTTTCAGAAATGAAGCATTATAATAGTAAATTATCCCTTGTTTGATCATTTGCAACTTTATTTGGATAATGTGGTTCGACGAATTAACAAAATTAATCAACCTAAGAAAAATGCAAATAAAACAGATCCGAATGAGTTTCCATTATCCGTTTCAAGTGGAGGCTCGTCGCCGGAATACGGGCTTGAAGGCTAAATCTCAGCCCCTTCTGGCTCCGAATGAATTGACGAAGCAGAAAACACATTTAGCAATTCTTCGCTTTTCTCCCTTTTTTTTTCTCCTCCCCCTCCAACAATGTCGTCAAGGATCCGGATGCGAGTCATGAACCATTATTTCTTTCTTGATGAATGTTATTGTTTTTTAGCGATACCGCATTAATAAAAAGTAAAGTTTTATTTATGTGTTGTTAATGCATAAAATGCCATAGGAACTGGATGCAAATTTAAGAATTATTCAACAAGACATTAAACAGATTATTTTGAATTGATTGAGATTTAAAAATCGATAGTTAAAGGAAACCATGATAAAGAGAAATGAAAACACCCTTTAAGTATCAATTCAAAGGGGGGAAGCTAATATGGAATAATTTAAATCGATTATTCTTTGATTATCATCTCAAATCTAAATTAATTTGGGATAGTAATCAATAAACTACAGAAGTTCAATACATTTCAGATCAAAATGCACCTTTTCTTTAGTGAAAATTTACTCTCCAAAAAGTAATTAGTCATATAAGAAATGTAGATTGGCTGAAATATACTTTCTCATAAAGACAGACAGTTCAAATTTCCTCCATCTTTAATATTAGAAAAAAAGAGATCCCTTCCAGATCACGAGGAAGACAGAGGGAAAAGAGACATTTTTTTTATTAAAAAGAAAGTTGATTATTGTAAGTATACAAATTTAAAGAAAATGCTCTACTAAAGAAGCATATAAAAATTCCCGTCCTTAAAGTCTGCAGTAAATCCATTATGAAATGAAAGGAAATAAGAGCTTTTAAGCTCTTATTTCCTGTTTTTTGTTGTATTCTTCCTTATTCTTTTCTTTAACCTTATTCTTGTCGTTTGTTTTAAGTTTAAGTTGTTTCTTATTGAAGTATTTTATGTTGATTTGACCTTAAATTATTACAGTTTTGTAAAAAGCTTTCAATTTATAACAAAAAAGAAATTTTGCCCTCATGCATTTGATATTTCAATAAAACAGCTTGATGTGTATATAAGAAGTCTTGATCATACCTGCAATAATCGGAGAGGGTAATGTGAACATTTGTATGTTTTATCGTTAATTGTGATACAATTTTACAGATTGATACGATCTCTGCTACTACTATTTCTGAAGCAAAAATGTCTCTTATTGCACAGTAAATACTTTTCACCTGTCAAATAGAGGGTAAATATTCAAAAGAAAATCTGTTTCTTCTAAATCAGTCTACCGCTGGGTTGAAGTCCGAATTAAAAGAATTTGGTAATATCGAACTGCATATTAGATTACTAAAGCAAGAAAAAATACAGGGATATCATAATTCTTAAATACATAATCTAAATAAAAATACAAAGTAATTATCGCGAGTAAATGTTATTTGGTCAAATCATGGCATTAACTTCTGACAAAAAGAATTTTTGTTATTCTTTAAATCAAACTGTTTCTTGGCAATTATATATTTTTAAAAACTAGTTTTTCGTTGACATATCAAAGGAACAGATATAAGAGGAAAACTTGTATTCGAAGTATTCCAAGTGTTGTTTTTTTAAACAAAACATTGCAAAAGAGCGAAGCATCTATATCAGAAAAGAAAATAGATTAAAAACACATATGAAAATATTAAAAAAAATCGGATAATATAAATTTCTATGCATGGTTAAACAAAAAAAAGAATGATCCTGGTTATCTGTGCCTTTTACATTTAAACTGAATTTCTAAACATTCAAGATTTTAACACTTTAAACTTTGGAAAATTTAAAACCGGTACGATTTATCTCTTTTTATTCTATTATCGATTTATTTTTCATTAAACCCACCACTTGGACAATACAATTGTTATGGCGGGATTATTAAAACTGAAATAGTGTTAAAGTACACTTAAATTATTTTTAAAAATTCTAATTGAAATGAAAATATCTTTTTTTCTGTAAGTTATTTCTCTTCCTGTTAAGAATAATATATTACAAATATTTTTCTCATCAAGTTATGGCATTTTGTCCCTTATTTCCACTAATTCTCTTAATATCATTAATCGACCGACTGACTCTCGCTAAATTCCCAAACTTCTGATTCACGCGAAGGAGTGAAAGAAAAAATAATAATAATGTTAGAAAAAAACTCTTCTTTCTCCCTGAACACCACGAGATAATTACGTTCCAATCGAATTTCGCAATTATCGCAACAATAATTCGATCGAGGGGGTGAGCGAAGCAGAAAGGAAAAATCAGGTAAAATGTGGCAGCCGCCTCTTCTGGTGATACATCACCCATTGGCTGACGAATATTGAGAGGGGTAGGAAGTGAAAGCAGAACTGTTGGATGCTGAAAGGTCGACCCACTAATGTAAAGTTAAAGAGGTCTAAGTCAAAAGGAACGATTTAGTTTGAATGGTTAATTTATTATGGTTATTCTAACTTCCTAAAAATTGGATTTCGAATTTGGTCGATTTTGCTTATTATTTTTCTTTTAGTTGCCTAGCTATATTCAGTACAATTTTGTTCGAATTTTGCAAAATCAGCTTTTTTGCTTTAATTGATTTCATATATCTTCATTTCACATTAATTGCCATGCTTTATTTGCTAATTTAAAAAATATATATACTTATAAGCTATGCTTTCAGAAATGATATTGTAGTTTAAAATAAAGATAATTAAATTTTCAATATGGTTTTTTTTGTACAAGCAATTTTTATATTTTTTGTTTTTATAAATCAAATAAGTTTTTTTTAATTAAATGCACTGAAACATTTTTAAATAAAATATATTCATATGAGTTTAATTTTCTAAATCTTTTACCTTTAGTTAAGTTTGATCTATGATTTTATAGGTACCAAAATAAGAAAGTGTATCAAGTTAATTGTACTTTAAGCTGTATATAACAAGTAATAATAAATTAATTACAAAAAATTATGTTTTATATTTTAAATAATAATTTAACGATTTAGTTTCAATTATCGTTTCACCACCAAAATATTTCAATAAGTTTATATAAATTGAATCGAGAAAAAAATGCGATTCAAAGGTTATCATATAATATAGCAATGTTCAAAAATTTTTTGAACGTAAATAAATAACAACTGGATATGCTGATCATCGATTGAATATTTGTAATCTCAGTCAATTCTGTTCCGACACGAATAGTAAGCATTTGACAAACTTTCTGAAAGAAGATTCGGTAAATGTAAAAATGATACATAGTCCGCAAACTTTCTGTCGAATTTTCTTTCATATATGTTTTTTTTAAAATCAGGGTTAATTAAATGAGAATATAGTTTGTAAAGTTATTAACTTTTCTTCCCTGAACATATTTTGGGGGGAAATTATCCTGAATTGATTTAATTATATTTAAAAAAACTAAAGTGATTACATTAATGTGTATCGCTTCTTTAATTGCTCCACTTAGCAGTAAGATTTAATAAATATGTTGTTTTCTCGTATTCAAGATATAATTAAAATATCTGTTAAAAATTTGTTTTTGAAATTGTTTTTTTTGCGTAAAACACATATGAATATCAAAGAAAGAGAATATTTATTCTTTGAAGATCTATGATCCAATATTTTAAAAACTATAATTTTGTATTAGAATATCGTTATCGTTTTAAATATAGCATTCGAACATAACCGTGTGTCAAATTTATTTAAGTAAGATAGTATTAAAAGAATATTTTCGTATCTCTGATCATTCATATTTCTTATTAAATATCTCCTTTTCAAAACAACAATTACAAAATTTAACTGAAAATAAAAGAGTTCGAATGATTACTGAGTTGGATTAAATATTAATATACGTAACGTGGCGTGTAAAAAATATGCAAAATGTCAAGTAGAAAAGAAAACAGATTAATTCTTAACATATTCTTAGTTAATACCGATATAATATTTATTTTAAATTCTTTGCTTTATCACCTTATCCTGCTTTTCATTTTAATTATGAATGAATGTAAGGAATTAAATGCTTTGATTCAAATGTATAATTTACCAACCTTGTTTGTAGGAAACAGTATATTGAAGAAGGGGCACATTCCATGATATCAAAGTAGTCATATGATTTTCAAATATTCCAAAAAGGAGTAAGATTATTTTTTGTTTATTCCTATTAAAATTTTAATATGACTCTAAATAAGCAAAACTAACTGCAAAATAAACACTTATATTCATAATTTTAGAGAGAATTGTGTTTTTTGACATCTCTTGCACACTTTCTATTCAATTTCTTTTCTTTGAAGTCATCAGTTTTAGTGTAAATTTATCTTACATTTTAAAATGCAGTGTTCTGCGTATACACATTTTATGTATGATTTTTTATAGTATTAATCTATTTGGTTTCAAAATTACTTATTTTATTTACTTTAGAATTCCCTTCGTTGACTTTTTATTGCAATGATAAGGATGTATGCAGCAGATGAATGTAGAATTCTGCAGATACAGAAATTTTTTATCGAATTAAACGTAGTTAAAATGCCTCAAAACGAAGTTGATAGATGCATACTTAATCAGTGCCTGTTTGATTTGAGAAGTTCGCGTTTCTAAACTGAAATACTAGTTTATAAAGCTGATTTGATTTACTTTATTCATAGAGTGATTAACATAACAATAGTTCGAATTTTCACAAAATCTGGAAATTAGGTGATGTTTGATAATACGTTTTTCTATTCAGCTTTAAAGAATAATTTTTTTATTTATACCTATTAACCCTTTGTCCTCAGATGGGGTTTCTATTTCATTTTTCAAGACAGTGAATCATTTTTATGTTTATTTATTTATTTAGTTTTAATTGTTCAAAATACCTACAGAATGGGAAGAAGTGGATTCATTTTTTCAGGGAAATTCAACTTAAAACAATTGTGTGTATTTATTTTTTGATGTAATAAACCAGTACATGTATCGGGTGAATTATTATGTATCCAATTACTTTTTCGAGTGCAAAGGACTAATATATATATATATATATATATATATATATATAATTATACATATCATTATCCTTAAGATTGCATCTAATTAATCAAAAATAATTTTCTGAAGTTTCATAATTATGATTCATTAATCTTGATAAAATATTCTACAGATACATTAAATTGACCTGTTGGATAAGATATACAAGATATTTTGCCAATGCAAGAGGGGAAAAAATATCGGCTTATCTTCAACATATTCCGCAATACTCCCCCTGACCGTGAGAGACGAATTTAATCTGATGCAGACGTCTCGAAAACCCCCCAGAGACCCACTTCTGGGCCGCACATATCACGCGGGGGGTCATCAAAACCTGAAGCCGGCACCCAACAATAGTGTCGTGCCAGAGAGTGAAATCGTCATTTCGCGAGCGAGCGAGAGAGGTAAACAGTTTCCAGGAGGACAGAGGGAGAAAATTTTCTGCCGAGGAAAGTGAAATTGCCTCCATCCTCCTAAAAGAGATTGATAATATTATTCCTCCTAACAAACTCTTTTAGCTGGGGCCTTTTCTCGGCAACGATGCTGGCAGTCGACGCAAAATAGAAGCCGTCTGAAGCAATTTCCGTTCCAGGGTACCCCAGCGCCCCACCCTTCTCCTTGGAAGAGGGAGGCCTCCACGCAAAAATCATCATTCACTTAATTATGAGAGTTCGCTACCCTAAATGCTTTGGGCATTCAGAGTCGGAAAATCAATTTACGGAGGGTGCCCAGGTGGAGGACAGGTGTGGAGGGGGCTGAGAGAGGAACCGCCTCTTTCGAAGCGTAAGTTCGTTAAATTCTTAATCTCAGGTGAATCGGCTGGAACTGTTGCAAGTTCCACGGCACAAGTAGAAAGTTCGGTGAATGAAACAAATAAAGAATAATATGGTAGATATCGTTCGTTCAGTGCACAGTTAGAGATGGAAGGGCATCAGAAAATAATGATTGAAATTATAAAAATTATTCGAGGAATAAAACTTAAAATGTTCGCTTGGAAAGAGTAATTCTTGAATGAAACAAATAAGATTAATTATTTCGGTGAATGAGACAAATAAATGGCATTATACAATAGATATCGTTCGTTCCGTGAACAGTTAGAGGGTTGAATGGCATTGGCAAATAAATTGAAATTTTAAAAATTATTAGAGAAATAAAACTTATAATGTTCGCTTAGAAAGAGTAATTCTTGAAAACTGCTTGAAGATGAGAGAGAGTTTTCGGTAAGGAGCCCGTGGAAGTTGATGTTTAAAATGTAATGTAAGATTCGTGGTAAAGTTTAAAAAGATAATGGAACACAATTTCAATTTTTTTACCTAAAGGGTCTGTTCATTATTATTATATTTACAATTCCGAATTCTAAGCCTTCGCTCCTGTTATGCAAACTAGTCAGCGTTAATAATCAATTACTCAGGGGAAAAAATTAAAGCTAAACCATTAAAATAGCTAAATTAGACTGAGTTGATTATCACAATCAATCAAGTTTCCAATGCCAAGCTAAAATGTTTAAGGAAATACGAACTTACAGAGAGAACCACCATTGCATAATAATATTTCAAGTTTGATTCATGTATATTCATATCATATTTAAAACTTGACTCTTAATTACTAAACAATAACAACACGTATACGAAAAATGTACTTATAATTTCGAAACAATGGAAAATATTCTGGTTCTTAAAAGTATTTCAAAAATTAATGAAAGAAAAATATAAAGAAAATGAAATCATAGGGCCACAAAAATTAAAGAGTTTACATAAAAATCTTAAACTTTTAAACAATGCAATTTAACATTTTTTAACTACATTTTTCTTAAAAGTGTTAAGAAAAAATAATGAAATATATTAGAAACAGTGAATAAAAATTTTTACTCTTTTTAGATAAGGAAAAATGCACCAGAAAAGTATTCTTCCTTTTTATCATATTAGAAACTGATGTTAATGTAGTATTGAATTTCTTTAACATTTTTTAATTAACTAGTAAGTTTTAGAACGTATTTTGTGAGATTTTTCTATGCAACTATCGATATTTGGAAGTATTACATGTTACAGTTTATATTACCCATTATTAATGATCTTATATTTCATGGATCATTTTGAAAATATGGACGGATTCATAGGAGAAACATTAACTTGTTTTTTAGTGCAATAATTTATTATTTAAAATCTGGTCACGTTTATTCTAGTTTAATGGCTCTTATTAAAGCTGATAAAAAATTGCAGTTCTTCTGTCAATAAATTACACACAGGTGACTTGTAAGTTTTGAGAAAAATTATAGAAATTCAAAGATCATTTTCAACGTTTGACAATTATTTTTATTTAAAATGTATCTAAATGTAGGATATTGTTTTTAAAATACGTTCATTTCCTATTAACAGCATTAAAATTTTACAATTCTTTTGGAAAGAAAGGGAAAAATTTTCAAAACCATTTTATTGAATCTAGTTAGTGAAAAATAAATTATTTTCAAAAGTAATAACGAATTTTAAAAAAGTTTCTCCCATATTAAATGAAAGTTATAAAACATAATCAGCGTAGTTTCTGATTTCAATTATCGGATCTTCATGGTAGGAATACATTTTCGCCTGATTCCTTATGTGGTTGAGTATAAGAAAAATATATACTGAATTTGAAGGTTATTTTAAAATTATTTTATTAATATAAATCAATTGTTTGTAGCTGAGGCTCCTACTTCATCAATGGACCGATTATCTAAAACTAGAAGTATAAGAATTCATCCAAAGAGGACAATAAAAATTTTTTGTATCACATACAATCCTAACTTACTCATAGATAAACGAACTAACTTTAGAAGAAATATATAAATGTGATGGTTTGATGGATTTCTAACTAGTAATTGGGAAGCATAAGAGAATAAATTATGAAAATTATTTCCCGATTGTTTATGGTTCAGTATGACAGTATATTTAATGTACATGTACATGTAATGCATGTCGAAAGAAGGATATTAATAGCCGGAGTCCTGGTACAGAGGTAGCGCGTTTTCCTCGTGATCTGGGAGTCCCGAGTTTGAGACCCGGTTAGGGCATGGTTGATCTTCTGTGTTCTATCTGTGAGACGTGTCAATGTTCCCCTATGAAAAAGGGGTTGTGCTAGCGAATGTGATGAGTGTGTAGCTAAAGTCGTACTCTTGGCCCTAGTTGGCGCTACTTCAAACAAGAGACATTTATTTTGGCTTAAATTAGGTGATTCAACAGTGGGCTTGTCCTTGGCAAGTGCCATTAATAACAACAACAGATATTAATTTCCTTAACTTTTTATAAAAATATGGCGGAATAAGCATGAGTTTCAGAACAATCTTAATGACAGGAGATTTTTCTAAATTAGAGCTTTAAATTTCACTAAGATGTAATTTTCAAACTTTTATGGCTTTGTTTACCTTTTAAATAATGCAAGAAACCCCATAAGTAATTCGCTTGTTCAAAAAATATTATAATACAGAAATAAATGACCAATAAGAAAAACCAATTTACTGATCTGCGCCGTTGATCGAGCTTTCTTACAATTTAAAAAAATATTTTAAGCGCATTTCTTAAATTGTGTTATTTTAGAAAGATAAGAATCATTTTATTTTTTTATATGAACGTATGCAATGAAAAAGTATTGTAATCTTCAAAAAAAAAATCCGAAGATTGAAATTTTGACGAAATTCCCAATTTTAGAGCTCTTTGAATTCGAAAAACATAATTTTGGGATTAATTTTGCATGTGTATTTTTTTCTGTCTGTCTATCAGTCTGTCTGTGAACACAATAACTCAAAAGATTTTGAGTGAGAGAGATAAAATTTGGTATGCGATCCTTGCAAATTTGTAGATTTCTGTCAAATTGTGGACGAAACTCTTTTAGCGGAATATTGTCTGTCTAGCTGTACGAATGAAAACTACGTTAAATTAACGAAACGAATAGAGTTATATTATATATAGTTAATTTGATACACAGATTTAAAGTTTAAAATGTACATATGTACCAAGTTTGGTACCAAATTGATATAGGGGTTAACCATCCATTGATTTGTATTTATGAATTCATATGTAAGCGTTAATTCAAAATCATAAGAGACTTAGTTAAATGAAATTAGATTATGGCTTCAGAATCTTAAATGTATATCTTTATCAAATTTTGAACCCAAACATAAGTACGGATTGATCGTCTTTCAATCTGTAATTTTACATACATGTAAACGAGATAATTCAGAATTGCCAGCACTTAAATCGATTTAATTTATAGTTTTATTCATTATTATACCATTATTTATATCATTCTGCAAAAGTTGCCTATTTTTCGTAATGTTAATTCAATAGAATCGAAATAACGGTACTAGTTCGATCTGGACTACAGTCTGTATTCAGAAATTCTTCCTTAATAAAATTTGTCTTTTGAATGGCGAAACACATGTGAGCATCTCATTTTGAAAGAAAAAAACATATATGTTTTGAATATTCCATTGAGTTGTTATTATTTTTATTCTACTGAATCCTCTAGTCCCTCCCAGCATCAATATTTTAAGGACAGACACCCGTTACAGGCTTTTCAGAGATCGCTGCCTTGAAGTAGGATCCGAAGAAATGAAAAGATCTCAGCAGAGATCACAGTCGGAGGGGAAAAAAGTGGAGAAATGTGCGAAATGTCGGGGTGTAGGGTGGGAGGAGTGGTGTCAGAAAGAGAGAGGGAGGTGGAGGATGGAAGAAAGAGAGAGAGAGTTCCGCACGTTCGCCAGCAAAAGAGTGCGGAAGAGCGCAGAAGTGCGGATTAGAGCGGTTGCGGAAATTGCGGAAAAGCTGCAGCGACGCGCCCCGACAGATCTAATAGCGGACGACTTCCGATACCAGGATCCTCCCTTTTTTATCTTCACGCCCCCTCCCTTCCCTTGTACATTTCTTTCTCACCCCAGGACCTGCGGGACTTTTCAATTCGCAGACATATTTATCACATCTGCAACGTGGGATGGAATCTTAAGCAATGAGCAAAAGTGTGCAGACGGCATTCAGAAATGCTTATTCGGACTTCTTTGAGTCCGAATAAGCATTTCTGGAAATAAAGGTTGTCTGAAAGGTCACTGTCTATTCATCTTTTGTCAGTGAAGACTTTGTATGTTGCTAATTTTAAGAACAAAGGATATATATA
>JAOUZG010043370.1:1710001-1724524 GCA_026289955.1 Argiope argentata | reverse complement strand
ATTGGGTTTGCATTTAATAGTGTAAAATAGAAAATGTGTAAGTAAATTTTGTTAGAGAAATCTAAACATCTTCAAACGAATCCTTTCTGTTCAATTAATTCATAACATAAATAAAAAAAATTGGATAAATAAAAGCAAACTGATTAAACATTAAATTACTTCTTTTTAATTCGTTTAAAATATCTGAAAAGTAAGAGATAAGCTGTTAGCTTTCATTAAATCTAAGGTCTAAGTCCGCAACGTTGCAAAAGTTCATTTTAAATATATTCCTTGGAATCATAGTCATGCAAGCTTTTTAATGCTGTATCAGATATATCACTATGTAGATTATATTATTTATTTAATTATGAAAGTATTTTTTGGGTGGATAATGACTACTTTCCTATATTAAATAAACTATTTAATATATTTATCACTATTGATATTTAAATTGAAGAGGAAATGTAGATAACCTATTCAGAAAAAGTATTCCCAGTTTATGTTTATTAAATTTCCGAAAGGGAGAACCTTACTTTGGGAATAAGTTTTCTATCATTAATGGGCCATCCACTTCTCATGGATAAATAATATATTATTTATGATTTTTCCTGATCAGATCATTATTTAGGTTGATTAATTTATTGTGATTAAGATCTAGAATTCGCTAATGGGAGAAAGATGTTTGGGATACGCTGCTCTGTGACTAGTCAAAAGTTTTGAAAACTTTAAACCAGAATTTGGATAAATAATTTACTTTAAATTTAATCATCATATCCTTGATGAGGAAGCTTGAAGAAAGGGGAAGGGGTGAGATACCACTTTTTCGATTGTGTTAGCGGATAATGTTTCATCATTACCATTTATATTCCAAAACGTGTTCGTGAAACTTTAAAACAGATTACTTAATCCTCCAAATTAAATGGAACAAAATATGTTATGATAAACAAATTAAAATGGTAGAAAAATCTAAGTCTATTGTAAATGTTAAAAAACACGAGCTTGAATATTTATATGCCAAGAATTCGATTATACCACGGCAAAGAAATTTTGCCAGTAAATATCAATTTTTCATGAGGATTTCTTTGTTATTTATTTTAAATAACGTAAATTGGACTTTGTCTTCTACGATGAATAGATTTAAAATTACTCTAAGACATTAAAGAAAAATGTTTCTAACGAGAATGCAGGTGGACTTGAATATTGAGATATGCGGTATGTTTGATAGCAAAATGTTAATTAAATAAGGCAAACAATAGGGATTTGCAAAAGACTGTTCATACAAATGACCCCTTTACACGCTCTTTGTAATTATTTTGGAGATTACCAGGCGCTTTTAATGTTTTCTATATAACCTGTATAAAGATAATCGACTGGAAACTCTAGATTTCTAACTCAAGAGCAAAACATCAAGTGTTTTAGGCAATGTATTAAATATAAAAATTGCATACTTTTTCTAGATGCTGTATATTAAGTATATTAAAAGTTCTTTAAATTAGAACATATGTTTATGTTCTTATTTAAATAGTTTAACCGTTTAAGAACACGGAATGTACAAAATATGATTTTCACCATTTTGAATAGAACTGTCGTAGAAATTACAAATTTTTTGAGGATGCTTTGGGATTGCTAGTGCGTCTTTGATTTTCCTTTAAACACTCATAATAGGTAACAGAATCTCATTGCTGTCATCATTATGTCGATATAATTGATCGTCGAATGAAATGTTATTTATGGCTCTTGAGAGAAGCGGGTTTTTTTTTTTTCAATTTCTACTATTAGCTGACATCCTCCCTATATATACATCTTGTTCAAATTTTCAGTCGCTAATAAAATACTTTTTATGAATCCACTCAAGTTCAAGTACATTTTTTAAAACTTGTAGTAAAAGACATTTGATATTAATACAGTTTTTCTCAAATATTAATTCATTAACTTTTTGTTAATTAATTAGAAGCTAACTTTCCCCCAAAAATCTTCATTTCCCCATCGCCAAACAAGTAACGAATTCAGTTTTTTTCTCCCATGCCAATGAGGTTAGGCTTAATATGTTTTCGGCCGATTTTTTCTAACAATTCTGTTCATTTTCTTAATATTTGATGCATTGAAAATTAAACATAGTTAATTAATCAACTTTTCGGATTCATTTTGAAGTACTTAAGATTTAAAATAATATGTTTAAAATAAAATTTCAAATTTCTAATCTCTAGAGCGTTACCCGAACTGACGTAGAAAATTCATGCATTTTGCGTTTTCCTCGATTGGCGTTGAAAATTCAACCCTAATATATTTTTTTCATCAAATATTAATAGTCAATGTAATTATCAGGCGGGATAGCCTGGTTGGTAAGGATTCGCATCTCTTAGATTGCGAGTTTGAACCCACCAGCCAATGACTGCGTGTATGTGATGGGCGCTAAACCTGTCGTGGTCACGAAGTCCTGCATGTCAAGAGTAATACCACTAGGTGTAGGGGCTTAGATGTGATCGTTCTCTATTCTATATTTAAATTACTATCTGTGGATGAATGAAAAGCATGAATGGTGTCCGCTCCGTAAAAAAGGTTTGTGATGTGTGTGAGCTAGAAGTCAGACTTTTGCCTTTGGGTGCTCAGGTGTCCATACCCTCAGAAACTACTGCACCCCTTCCTTCCACTGTAAAGTGGAAAACGTGACAACAACAACACTTGTAATTATTTCCTAAAATGTATCTAAAATAAAAATTTTCTTTGTTGACCTAAGTAGGAATAAACATAATTTTTTTAAATATCACTTATTTCATCAAATTTTATTTTATAATTTGTTGACCAACTTTTGGCATTCTATAGACTGTCCAAGAAATATGTGAAACGTTTCATCTGTTTAAACTTTACTGGCCAATTTTCGGTTATCGATAGAATTCTGGATTTCATACATTCAAAGTAATAACTACGTTATAAAACACTACTCTTTAGATAATTTACAGCACAAAACGTGTTTGGATTCTTTTGGTACTATTGTAGATCAGAGAAAGGCAAGCAAAATTAAGTAGAAGATATCAATAAACAATGTGCAAATGTGATTAAATTAAAATAAAAAATATATGAATGGACAGTAAAAAGTGATCTGCGGCTGTAATTTTGTTCTAAAGCATCTTTTTTACCTTGCTTAAAATGGAACGATTCATTAAATGTCTATTTCTGTGCAGAATCTGAAAATGGATTCATACATATATCCTGGGGAAAGAAAAAATCATTAAGTGAAAAAAATGCATGAACACTTATGTCAATATTTCGAAAAATGCGCATGATATTTAATCTTTTGATAAATTCAAAGAGCTCACATTTTTAACAACGTCTTTAAGAAAACTGCGTGCTAACAACCGCATTGCAGTGTGACTGAATGCAGCTTCTCTTCGAATGCAGAGCTGCCTGGAACAAAATAAACCAAAACGGAGGGAAGAAAATTCATTGCGTGTTGGGAAAATATATATCTCGTAGCTGTACAAAACATAAATTATTCCATCCAGCAGGCGAATCTGGGGAATATTTCACCCTTGGAAAGGAGTCTGGAATTGGTTTGAATACAGTTAGGGAACATTGTTAGGGGAGACTTTTCACCACGAGGACCGCAGGGAAATTTTCAAAAAAGAGAAGGTCTCACAAATCTTTGGGCATCTCTGTCACGTTCTCTCACCAAGAATGAGAGGATTTTGCGCTCAAAAGAAAACTCACTTTTAAGTAGAACTTGCGAAAATAGAGAGAAAAATAAATTGTTGCAGAATTTGCTCTTCTGATTTTTGATGGACTCTTGTCTTTTTCTCAGATGCGTTAGTTGAAGGAAAAAAAAGTTTAAATTCTTCACAAGTTACATGAAACTGGAAAAAAATTCCGAACAGTAGAAAATACTTAAAAAAATGGCTCGCGAATACTGCCTGCGTGATTTTCATCGGTTGATGTGTGTCTTTATGGTATCCCGCATAAAAAAAAGATTGATCCAAACAAATTTAAAATATAGTTGAAACTTTCATTTTACATTGCACGCGGATTTGTTGTTATATATCGGGTATTAACAAGGATCATAATCATATGCATTTCATTAGGTAAGAGTATCACGTTAAATTTTTTCAAAGCTGTCTAAATTTAAAATGTTAAGATATCATTTGATAAATTATCAATATTTTTTATTTTTATTAAAACTTTTTTCTTTTTTTACTTATTAAACAAATTTCGAAAACAAAACAAACAAAAGGTCAGAAATCAAAAGCTTTTTTTTATTTACACCCATTTTTCCTGTTATCATATGACTAAACCGTATAAACAGGTCTTAATGTGACTGAATTTTATGCATATCAACAATCCAGCTTTCGACTAGGAGAATGACTACCAACAAAAATTAAAAGAATCTTCAAACTATTGGTAAAAGGCTAAAATTCTTTTCCATCATTTCTTTAAAGTTTTCTGATTACTTTAATATTTTGTTAAAATCATCACTATTTATAAATGAGTCTTCCTCTAATTTCTTTTGAGTTCGGCATCTTCTATTATGAAGTGATGTACTGAAACTATTTTACCACACATACACATGTAGTGCTGCATCCTTCCGAATTTGTAGAAGTATATAGGAAATCCATGTCCTGATGTAATTTGTACTAGCATCGGAGGAATTTTATTTATAATTTTTGAATTCGGTATGAATTTACATATTATTGGTACTTTGCACTACATTATCCCCCTATTCTGCCACTGCATAGTCTTCTAATTACTCTCTTTGATATTCAGAATGATGTTAGAAGTACGAAAAATCAAAAACTTTTGCCATTTTTCTATTTGTTGATTACATTCTTAGGGGAGGCTTTTCACTATAAGGACCGCAGGGAAATTTTCAAAAAGAGAAAATCTCACAAATCTTTGGGCATTTCTGTCTTGTTAAAATTCAAGCTTTGGAAAATAAATTCTAACGTTTGAGTTTTAGTTTTTCGGATAAGTTACGTATATATTTAATTACTTTAATGCATTCCGAGAAAATATTGCCTCCCAAATAGTCTATTTTGATAGTTAGTTATATTCAATAGACAGTGAACAATAATTTCGTTGTAAAAATTATAATCAGTCAATTATTTCCTATTACAAATGGGCGCTTAAAATTTTGAAACTTCAGAAAAATTATTCTTGCGAAAAGTCGTTTAATATTTAAAATTCAACATGCTTTAGTATTTATTAAAAAAACAAGATGTACAAGTCTAAAATTATAAGAATTTTGAATTAATTTCTTGTTATTTTCATAAAATTGTCCATTTTGTTATCAAAATTAAAAATAATATTGGAAATTAGCAAGTTGGTCATCTGAAAGTTGACTAGAGCAATATAGAAAATATTGCAATTTGAAGTATAATTTTTTAATTCTGCTTGAATGCCTTACTTTTAAACAAAGGGAATTGAGAACTGATTAATAAAAAGCTTTAACAAAAGAAATGTATAATGCTTTAAAATTTGAAAATATTAATAAAAGTGTTAAATGGTAAAAGGTTTCAGCATGTATTTTCTCACTTGAATGCTGGAATTTTTATAGTTGTTAGTTTTTTTTTGTTATTTCTAATAAATTTTTATGACTTTGAAATAGCAGTATTATTTAAAGTTTATTTATTTTTCCCTCAAAATAATATTTTTTTCCCAAAAAAATTTCGAAACTCCTACTGTTATCCAACCTTCTACTTGTACTTTCCGCAATTACTTTTTAAATCGTTTCCTCTTCGCCAGCTTTTTCTGAAATCCCGACAAATCCGCAAAAACAATAATCTTTTTCCTCTAAATCCTATTCCATCACCCACTATCGATTTACATAAAAAAGAAGAAGAAAATTGAAGAGAGTGGTCACCCGAGATGTGGCCATTGGCCACTTAAGTGATTTTACAGTCGGCTGGTTTCGGACTGAGGGGATTGGAGTGGCCGGAACTGTTTTTATCTATAAGCCTTCTTTTTCTGCAGTCGATGTTCGGCTCCATCAATATACATTGAAATCCTCTGGTAATGAAGTGTTGCCTCTATGAAAGCTTTATCGCAATATTGGCGATATTTTCAGTTCGGCTAAAAAATGGACTTCACTTTTTGAATCTATTTAATCTAAAATCGCAACTGTAGACTAACTGCCACTAAATCGCTGCCGTAAAATGAAGTAAAAGTCAATACTTGAACGACATTAAAAATAAAGCAAAAATTATTATTAACATCTTAAAATTTTCGAAAGGGATGGAGCAAAAATTTTCACAATAGAAAGGGACAGTTATTTTTGTTTGGTTTTATTTCTGTTTTTCAACTTAGTTGATAAATATAGCATGGTCTGACACTTGATGCGTATATTTATAAAATTTTTAGAAAGTTTCAAAAGAAAGCATTTTTTACATATACTATTTTACCGGTCTTATTAAAACAAATTAATTAATTTCGCAATGATTATGTGCACGTAAAAAATTTAAAATCATTGAACTAAAACTTATTTTTAGTCAACACTACTCAAGCAGACAGTTTAATTTTCTTAGTTTTAAGAAACTTAATTTTTTTTTTCATAAATTGTATCAGCTTCTTATAATTTCTTTCGAATGCTGCTCAAAATCATTTAATTTGATCCAGAAAGTTCATGACGAGCTAGACTCGTCATTTCTGTTCAAGGGATTAATATTGGGAATGCGTTTGATTAAAAAACTGGTAATTAAAGTAAAGATAATTATTGATATAATGTGTGCTTAAAGTATTTTGAAAACTGACTTATATTTGAAAAATTGTTCAATAATAAAACGAATTTTAATTGAAAAATTAACATTTCTAGATTTAGATTGATGCAAAAAACTTTTCAGAGAACATTTTTGTTTTAAATCATAGAGGGAAAATTTTAATTGGAAATGTTAATAAAATTTTTAAAAACATTTTTATAGTGAGTATCATCTGCGATATGACTTTGATATTATAGCGCCAACAATCGGTCTTATAGAGGCATGTTGATCGTTTTTGTAACATTATTTTGAATAATAGTTTTGATGATGATGACCTCTTATCAGCTTTACAACGGAATGACGGGCTGCAATAGCTTCTGAGGGCATGGACCCCTAAACACCCGAGAGGAGAAGTCTTACTTATAGCTCGTATGAGAAGGACACACACACCTTCACTTGCACAGCCCCTTTTTACAGGGGAGGACACATTCACACATCTCACAGATAGTACACAGAAGAACAAGCATGCTCTAACCGGGACTCGAACCCGAGACTCCCAGGTTACGAGGTAGACGCGCTTCCTCTGTGTCAGGACGCTGGCAATAAGAGCGTTCAATCAATCAATATATTAATTTGTCACAATAAAAATTAGAAATAAAACTTCTTTTATCCCTAAAGGTCTCAGAATTTGGCGAGCGTAGGGGAGCTTGGCAGTTTTCGGCAAAGGCTGTGAGCACAAACAACCCTGCTGCGGACCTTGTATGGGATTATGTCGGGAGTAAGAGTTACTTAATTCGGGAGTTCCCCTCGCAAACACAAACGATCACACGGAGATCATGACCTCATGGGATCTTCCGAACGTGACGCGAACACCAACAAGGGGAGGGAGTTCTCTAATTTGCTAATATAAAAAAGAGAAAGAGGCTTTGATTTTTTTTTTTTTGAAACTACTTTTCACATTTGAATCTGTAGTAAATTTTTACAGAGTCCCAAATTATGGATGCCACAGAATCGTATAGAAAATATTTAAGGTATTACCTGCGATAACATTCTGAATTCTTTTTTTTAAATTTATTTAAAAAAGAAATATAAACAGCACGGCAATAAGAAGAAATCATGCTTGAAGTGTGGAAGAAATGTATTTAAAACTAGT
The DNA here is from genome assembly GCA_026289955.1 of Argiope argentata. Classification (NCBI taxonomy): domain Eukaryota; kingdom Metazoa; phylum Arthropoda; class Arachnida; order Araneae; family Araneidae; genus Argiope; species Argiope argentata. The sequence continues at coordinate 1,716,709 of JAOUZG010043370.1, read as the reverse complement.
AATATATATAAAAAATTAAATCCATTCCTAGTAAGGTCAACAAATTTTTTTAAATATAGTTACTTTTTATTAAATAATTACAATTGTTGTTCTCTTGTTCCACTTTAAAACGGGAGGAGGGGTGCAGTAGGTTCTAAGGATATGGATCCCCGAGCACTGGAAGGAAGAAGTATGACTTCTAGCTCACACACGTCACTAACCTTTTTATGGAGCGGACTTTATTTATACATTTCATTCATTCATCCACTGATTGTAATTTAAACCTGGAACAGAGAATGACCACCTCTGACCCAATACCCCCAATGGTATTACTCTCTGCATGGCGGACTTAGTGAACGCTACAGATTTAGCGTCCGACACACACACGCAGACAGTCATCGGCTAGCGGGGACAAACTCGCAGCACGTGGGAGGCGAATCCAACGGCCTACCAACCAGACCCAACTTGATAATTGTAATTGCTATAAATAATAGATCAAAAATTATATTAAAGGAAGATTTTTTGCGAGAAAATTAGTTTATTAATTAATAAAAAAATAAGGAATAAATATCTGAAAAAATTATTAACATCCAATGTTATTAACTTCAAGTTTTAAAAAATTTACTTGAACTTTAGTGGATTAATAAAAAGTATTTTGTTAACGGTTGAAAACTTGTACAAGATATACATATATATATGTATAGGGAGAGTGTGAGCTAATAGTAGGAATTTAATAAAGATGAAAATGTCTAAAAATATGTGCTGAAATGGAGTCTCATGAAGTTTGATTAAAAAAACAATGGGAGAAAAAAATATTTTTAACGTCATGGTAATTACAAGTTAGATACTGTAAATCATACATTACAGTACGAACTAATAAATTTAGGATTATCAGAACTTGGTTAAGGTTATGAATTCCTAAGTACCAAGTTTATATTTAGAGTTATGAAGTTTAACCCTTAGTTTCTAGCGTTTATAAAGAATTATAGTTAGTATATAAAGAAGTTTTTATAAAAATATTAATTAGAATTATTATAAGCTAGAATTCTAATTAAAAATTAAATGAAGCTTTAACACCCTGTCTTAATAATTTGGAAGAAGATTTTGTCCCAAAAATTCATTTTTATACCCCTTTAAAATTTAATGAATAGCTATTTATTTATATCATCTTTTAAACATAATGCTCTCGCAGATGTAAATAAAGATTTTTAAAATATTTAAAGCACATTTTATAATAGTATTTTTTATTGTTTTAATTACTGCATTAATGTATGCGGCTTAGTTGAAAATGATAATTGATATATTCCTTTATGTGAGTATTTTCTTTTTTTTATATATTCAAAAATAAATTTCAAAAAGCGAGGTAAAAGTAGACGAACCAAAAATTTTCATTTTACGATACTTCTGTCTAGGAATCAAAATCTCAAATTTCTCTGCACTCCATGAGAATAAATATTTCTAATTCACCTTAATATAGAAACGGTATTTGCAAGAACATCTTTTAGTTTTCATGAGAATTATTTATTTGGAATTTTACAATGATCATTTCAGAAAGTGGCATATCCATGCAATGAATTTCTTTTGCTTATGAAATAAAATTGCTGTTAAAAGATCAGCTAGATAAAAGCGATAAAATTTTGGTGAATTTTGTAATCGTTCAGAGAAATCGTGTCTCATTAATTTAAAATAAGATAGACCTTGCGTTTAACTTCCTCTCAAAACTATCCAAATATGAATAGCAGCAATTCCAAATTTTGATTAAGATATCATTTAGAAAGATGGATGAAGCATGTTGCAACTTTTATCGAATCACTTAAACAGTTAGTCATGGTAATTCAAATTTAAAACTCGGTTATCCATTTAAAGAATGTAAAAAAATGATCAAATAAAGAAGAGTTGGATTTTATGTTGTGACATCGTGATTTTAAATTGTGATCCCTGGTACAAATTGAAACAATATTAAAAGAATATGAGAATTTGTAAATTTTGTTTTGTTCTATAACATTGAAAAGAGTGCTTCTGACTCTCAATAAATAATTTTTATTGTCTTTTCTAAATTATTCGTTTGATTCTTTATTTTCCTCTTTAACCATTTAATTAAATTATATATTTTTATTCTATAAGGATTAATTTAGGTGAAATTCTAAATATTTGTAATTGATTAATATCTATACTAACCATTTAATTAAGAAATTTTATATTAATATGAGATATAATGCGTTTATTTTTGATTTCAAAAATCACCGTATTTCAAACAGATGTAATTTTGCATGTAATTCTCGATTCATTTGACAAGTGACCAATAAGTATATACATATATATAAATTATTTCTCCTTCCAACGTGGACGAACTTTCTTAAACATGGTAATGATTTAGATAGCAAATTTTCCATTGCCTTGAGGAAAAAAAACAAATTTAAATTATTCTTAAACTTTCACATTTAATTTTCAAAACTCTGTTTTTAGTTAAGAGGAACATGTAACGACCCTGACTATTTGGATTTTCGGCAGTTTTCTCTTTAACGGAAGATTTAAGAAGGCATACATGCAATGGATCTAAAAAGCCCCGAATTGTATTTCAGTTAAAAATTCCCTGCACTTGATTCGATTCGAATAGAATACTGCATTAACCTAGAAATCAGAATCCCGACTTTCTGATCAAAGGAGAATAAAAATTAGAAACATAATAACACTGAAATATCCATCAAGTTAGAGAATTTAAGGTAAATTAATAAGTATAAGTGAGAGAGATTTCCTCTCAAGAATATAACTCACAAATTAAAGAGCAGTTTTATTAGTTCAGAAGCTACATATATCGGCAAAGGTAGTATAATCTCTGGAAGTAATATTAGTCAATGTTTGGAATCAATTAAGGCGATGATTCTCTAATATTAATAAATTAAATCTTCAGTTATATAATAATTATTTTAAGTAAATTTTATAATCTTAAATTTATTAGAAATTTTAACGATTACAAATTTATTCAGATACAATTACTGATCAATATCAGTTTTTCAATTAAGAGAAATGATCAGTTCAAGATCAAATATATAATCAAATTATCCAAACGTATAAATCTGTAATATTGTTGTCCTTTACACATTATTGAAGAAACATTAAATTAAATAATCTAGCATGAAATAAACCTTTGAAACCATGTACCAAGTTTTTTAAGTGTAGGAATTTCAATTCATTAGAGAAAGCATTTTATCTTATATATAACGTGAAAATAAAATTCTCTTTATTTATTAATTAAAATTCAAGGGAAAAAACGAAAACATTTTTTTAATCCTTTTATCTTTTATAATTCTTTAAAAAGGCAAAAAATATATAAATGATTTGAGTTTAATTTAAAAAATAGCCATTAATTTTGGTTATAATATTTCATAACTATTCTGATGTATTGGAGGAAAATAATGTGTTAAAATTTTTGATTGAAAAATTAAAATTTAATTGATTAATTTTACTTTTTCCTTATATCTTTGGAAACTAATACTATCAAAACCATATGGAAATCTCGGAAATTTAACCTGTATTTCAGTATAATCTTTGTAAATTACAATCTATTAGAACTTAAAATATAATTGAGTTAAATTTAATATTTCTGTGATCAGTTAATTCAATTCTACGTAGCTATTGCAAATGCAGGCAAATGTTGTCTCTTATTATAGAGATTTTATGTTGCAGGTGGAAAAATAATATAACAAAGGCATGAAGTAATTTATGACTTCTGAAGAAAAACAAAACCCTTCAGATACTAATACTTTTTTTATGAGTCTATGAGGATATTTCTCTTACCTTGCATGTTTCGTATGTGAGGGTGTGTGTGAGCATCTAACGAGGATTTCGTCATCCCTCCGATTGCATTGTGAGGATAACCTGGGAAAGAGCAAGAGTTTACATTAAAGAGAGAATACTTATGAAAAAGAATTAAAAATTCTGATATCAACTGAATATTTAAACAAACAGCTGATTAAAACTCCTCTTAATACAAATATCTGATTTTGTTTCGAGTCACCAACAAAATTTATGCAGTTGAAAGCTAGGTCTAACAATAATGTTGGCCAAAACATTGACGCGAATCTGATTGAGGAATTAATTCAGAAAAATGTCTGTATTTTATTTTATTTAAATATGATAATAGACTTCTTCATCTATCCTCAACAATCAAGTATTTGTCATCTTATTTTTTATTCTATATTTTTCGATCGCCTACTACCTTTCTCTTCCCCCCAACCCTGTGCGCGTGCTATCGCTTGCCCTTTTCCACGGTCATTCAGCGGTCCATGCAAAGCAGTTAAGCACACTCAATATCGGCGCCCATGCCCTTCCGTCCGCTCGATTAACCGCGAGTCTCTGATGATGGGAGCTCATTATTCGGAGAAAAGAAGGGATCTGGATAAAATTCGGGTCTATTAACCCTCGGCTAAAAGGCTGTCACGAGGGACTCATAGGCACGTGCTCCATCGCGTGCGATTCACTGGTTCGGGGGTGAGCGCGGACTAAAGTCCAGATTAGAGAGGTATTTAAAATGTAAGTGTTTGTGTAATAGACTGGGGATCATTCTTGTGAAATGAGAGTTAGGTCGACAGAGATTAATCTAATAATAGTGAAAAGCTTTGACCTTGTTTGCAAATTACAATAGCTATTTTAGAAATTTAAATTTCTTATAAGTTGATGATGGGTTTAAAGATTCTTATTGAATTATTCGCATTAGCTTGGTGATATTTGGTGGAGCATTCGTATTTCAGTCAAGTTGATAAAATTAATACTTTGTTACAATCTTTAGAATTATTTTCTGAACCAAATGTGGATTATGTTTTAAAGTCAGACGACATATGACCAAGAAAATAAGAAAATTTTAAAAAGTTCTACAGCCAGCATTTAATAACGCATAATCAAAACACGATAAAATTAACTTTTAGTAAGGATACTATTTGAGCTGATGATCAATAGAGGTGTAGAAAATTTCAAGTAGTGTAGTAAAAGTGTCCTAAAGTAATCAAATAATCCTTAAAAAACGAATCTTTAAAAGTTAATAAGTTTCGTATGGAGACGTTCTCCCATCTCTTACTAAAGTTTCGAAACAGTGAAATTAAATACTTCGTCATCCGGAACGTGTTTAACGCCTTCAAGTGAAGCTTCTGGAAGGTTGCCGTGACGCGCTTCAAGGGTTCTTCTACATTTTAAAACTTTTAAAGATTTAAAACGTTTTGTAAATGTTTACTCGTTTGATTTTTTATTTTTGTTTGTTCTAATGCTGCAAAAAAAAAGGAAAAACAGAAATTCTTCCTGGAAGGAGAGGACGGCGAAAGGTTTAAAAACTGGCAAGTGGTTTTAAAAATGGTTGCCAATTATGGTAACAAATTGAACATTGAACTAAAATATGCCACACTAAGATGTAGAAATAAGATATGTGGCATTTTGTTGGAATAGGAGAGCTATTACCCAAGAGAATAGGCGTTCTTGTAAATCTTTGTATACCCAGTATCTTGGAGGATTACTACAAAATTTTTCTCATGTCTTAGAGTGATACTTTGATTATTTGTTGACACCAAAATGGTTTATAATATAAAAAGTATGGCAAATGGAAACGCGCAAAAATTAAAGTTCTTTTTCCTATTGAAATTAGATAACCCTTTTTTATATAAATTATGGAATTGAAGATAGAATCCTATGCCTTAAATGTCATCAGCTTTACAGTGAAATGTATATGAAATTAGAAAAAAGAAATTTGTTACAGCAACATACAAGCCAAGTGTATTTGTTGCAATCAAATTTAGAATAGTTTTTACGATAATTTTCATGAGTATTCCTGTATGAAGAATGCAATACATAAAGAAAATTTATGAAACTATAACCTCAGTATGACCCCGTGGTAATTAAAATTTTCTTCCTTTTCACTAAGATGAATTAAAATAAATTGACATCATATTCACGAGACAAACATGATTGCATCAATTAACTATTGAACATTCTCTGACTATGGGATTTAGAACTACACCCTTATTTCCATATGCAGTGGGCTCGAAATTAATTTCAAAATTAGCTTGACGTAGTACATACGATATATTTCTTCTAAATATGAATTTATTCATCATAAGCATGTTATACAGAAAGGAAAATTAATTTTATCTCTGAGAAATAAAATTAACACACAATTTGTAATTACTATTGTAGATATTTAAGAGTCTGCTTCCCTGTTCAAATATGGTGTTCTATTTTCTATCAGATAGCTATCCTTTAGTAAATCTTTTCACAGAACTATAAAAAAAAATTAACAGAATTTCTGAACGAGATTAGAATCTAGAGGACACAGGACCCATAATTAACTAAACTATTGAATCCCAAAATAGTATGTTTAGTATAATTTAATTTCATATTTTCATATGGAGGAAGCTGTACTCAAGTAGTAAAATAGATTGCATTAGTGCTCTAATGAAGATGATGTCCTCTAAATAAAACTTAGACGTCGCAGAACAAATAAATCGTTACGAAGAATCTTGAAGAAGTTAATATGGTTTAAAAATTATTTCTGCTCAATATTTTTCATCGTATTCCCGTTGTAGGAAAACCTGTCATCTCAGAATTAAATAAGGGTTAAAGTTATGTATGCTTGAAACATCTTTTATTTGGTATCGCACTTGTGATATTGTAACCATGCGCACTCCCCAAAACACACACACACACACACACACACACACACACACACACACACACACATACATA
>JAOUZG010043370.1:1676799-1705001 GCA_026289955.1 Argiope argentata | reverse complement strand
CTGGACATGAGAAATTTTTTTTTTTATTGTAATTATTCTTATTTAACACGAAATTACAACAGAATTTTTTAAAAAAATATTTCATTTTTTTAAGTTTAAAGCAATATTTTGTAACTTTGATTTTAACTAAGTTTACATATTAAAAGTTACTCATTAAAAGCTCATAAAAATGTAATGTTAGTCACTAATTTCGATGCAGATATGCAGAACATTGGTCCTTTCTCTCCTATAGTTATGAAGATAAATAAAGGAATTCTGAAACATTCGATATATCATCGATTTCTTCAGTGTCAGGCAACTGCGATAATTCAACAGATGAGCTAGATAGAGGGAAGTATTGTTAAAGCGAAATAAAAAAGTGATTTAGATCTTTGGATAATACCTTAAACTAGTGATTAGGTATTGATGTAATATTTTTAAAAATAATTAGAATTCAAGAAGTAGAGAGGAATCAAAGAATAGATAGCGGATTGATTCTACTTTGTTTGCATTCCGAACGAAATTGTTTGTTCACAGATTGAACTAATTGATATTGCGGAAAATTTGGAAAAATACTTTATCCCTAAAAGAAAATGAAAAGAGGTTTTGAAACGTTAGTTGAACGAAATTAGAATGAATACAAAAGTAAAAATAAATAGCCAAATCATTAAAAAATATAAAAAGTAAAGAAACTGTTTTTAAGAATGACCTATTTTCTATATCTGTGCGTAATGAAAGATTTTCTTACACTTTTCTCACGTATACCTCCCTCCCTCCCTCCCTCTCTCTCTGAATGTCCCTCAAAATGCTTCACATTTTATAATCGCAGGTTTCATGAAATGAACAATTAAAAAGAGCTGCGGGGTCATTGAAAAAAATTGAAGATAACATTAAATACAAGTCCAAGTGTAAATGCGATTTATGTACATCGAATCCTTTAATGCTTTATTTTTTTCAATTTCTAGCAAAATGACACCTTCATTTACGAGATTTTACTTTCTTACTGATTCTTTAAAGAGTCTATAAACTGGGCGACGGGTTTTGCTGATTTCAGGTGATTTAGGCTTTAAATTTAGATAATTCTGAATGACTTTATTTAAATTAATAAGGTGAAAAAACGTTTCTTTTCTTTTCTGAAAAAATGGAATAATGATTAAGGAAACTTGAATTTAGTATTTTGTGTACTGCTAAAAATAAGAAGTTTTCACGCCTATTTAATAGATTGTACCCCAGTGTCTGAAAATTTGATTTCATGATTTTGTTCAACAATGCTTTTACGGGCTCTATTTCATCTTCTGAACATTTGTTCCCAAGTTTTAATAAACAATTTTTTCTAACGAACTGTAACTCTTCGTCTTCGTTCTCGTCTTTTTATATAACAATCTTTGCTTTTTTGCTTATTTTGGGATATGAAAATGAATTAGAAGAAGATTCTTTGGCTCAATGAATCGGAAGGATGAAATATGGTGTGTGACGTTTGCATATAATTCTGATTTCTGCTATATCATGAAAAATCAGTCCTTGCTAATGTGAGCGTAATATATCAAATACTTGAAGTGCCATATTTTGAATTTCGACGTGTGATCTTCAAATTTTAGATGCTCAAAGGGAAAATGTCCAACAGTAAACTCGATATTTTCTCGAAACAAAATACTAATTCCCTCTATCTGTTTACTTATTCGACGAAAGAACTTTTTCTCGAAATCATCTCAACTTGAAAATCGAAAACAAATATTTCTACGAAAATCTTCAGGTTTGCCTGTAGTGAGGGTATGGCGTCAGCATGCCTCAGTAGAAAACTGCAGTGACGTTTATTTGGCACGAAGACACTTACACAATGACGGCGAATACACAGACGATAAATATGTACAGCCGAGACGAACACACAGCAGCACAATACGACAGTAGCCCACAAGTAGAAATCCACCCCAGCACACAAAGCGGCCCAACAGAATCCAGCAGGAGAGGGGATCTTCGGAACTTCGCTTTATGGTTTCTCCAAACAGCTGAAGTTCTCACTGACTCCTCACTATAGCTGCCGGCTCACTATCGCACGACTGGCCACTCCACACAGGACACCATGCTGCTTCCACAGTAGACAACAAGGCTTGGCACACAGCAGTTCAGCACTCGCTTGAACTCCACACAACGCTGGCACTTCGCCGCTGCTTCACTGTCCTCTCGAAGGCTCGTCACTTGTCTTCTATTCCAACTCCGCTTCCAGTTCACTTTCATCCACTTCATTTCTGGCACCAAATTCCCTCTCCTGCTGAATTCTGACTGGTTACTTTGTGTGCTGTGGTCGATTTCTACTTGTATGCTACTGTCTGTTGTATTGTGCTGCTGTGTTTTTCTATCGGCTGTACATATTTTCCATCTGTATATTCGGCGTCTTTGTCAAATAAACATCGTTGTTGTACTAGACTAAAGTCTTCTGATTGTCTTCACGACACACACTCACTGTAAGAGGACCCGGTGATCCGTAACAATATGTTAAATGAAATACTTTCAAAGTTTTTCTGCAATCCAGATTATACTTTATTGATTAATTTACTTTTGCGTTAAATGATTAACTAAATATTTCAAAAGACCAGCTTTTATAGATTAATTTTATATATTAAAAACAACTCGGTTTTGTTTTAGAGAAAAAAAGTTCTTTTTAGTATTTTTGTTACATGAATGTCATAAAAATCTGGCTCAGTATATTTGAATGAAAAAGCTACAATATTCCAATTCATATACAAATATTTGTTACTTATGTGAAGTTTTATGGAATTAAAATTTATATTTTCGGATAATGCTAAATTTCGACCTGATTTAAAACAGTTAGTCCTATTTTAATCGTCTTAATTTTCAAATCCCTTTTATAATGTTTTCAGTACTTGTATTATAAAGTTTAAAAGTTTGGGGAATAAGAATATATTCTGATTAACTTTCCTTCAGTTCTAACATTTGAAATAAATATGATAAAACATAAGATGTGTAGTTATTCGAATTACAATATTGAATAAGATTATGGCGCAAACGAAGGCATAGTACATGAAAGGAAGAAAAAAAAAAGAAGGCATTAAAATTGTTAAGATATGTGAAATTACTTTAGTCATATATAGTAATAGAAAGATCAATAAAACTTTAAACGTTATACTATGACGTTTCCAGAATAATTGAACTGCTGGTTTCGTTTTATAATGGACTAACCATAAATCAATATCTATTAATTTTTTTTATCATTTTCATACTATATATCTAATTAGTTTCGAAATACAAAAGAGCAAGATATCAATGAAGCGTAAATTTAATTCAAAATTAAATAAACTGATGGAGTAGCCAAAGCTTAAGAATCTGTATTTGATCGAAATTCGTCTTTTCTCCCCGTCCATACCACTAAAAAACTCGTCGCTTTCAAAGAGGGAATGTTTCAACGCCAAAACCGGCTATTTGGCATCGTTCCAGTGGCAAGTTCCGAGACAAAACCGAACAAAAAGAGTCGTCACCGAGCAAAGGTATGGCGAGCAAATTCATAATCGTCCTTTCTCCTTTTCTGAATATTGAAAATTTTCGCCTTTTCACGAGTGCTACATTATACTCGCATTGTTCGTCAAACAGCAATTCCATTTCCTTCTCCGCCATTATTCGTCACCCAGGCAAAATGGCCGGCCATAACCGGTCAGCGCCTCGCCGCCAAAGTCCCGCTGCCTTTTTGGCTTCAATTCCTTATCGCGATAACCAGTTTCCCCTTATATATTTACTCGAATTGACGGAAACATTCGCCAAGTCTTCATGGCTTTTGAAGCGGCCACCACAAATTGAATTGCCCAACGCATCCGGTACCATTTTGGGCGGACTCTTTTATTGCGCCGGTCCGCGTGAGTTTTAACGAGGGCGCAATGATATTTCTCTGTGATTAGAACAAACCTATGGGTGGGTAGGGAAGAGAGAACCTTGCTGGAATTTTAATGATGATTCACCCCAATGGACTAATTTCGTTAAACTTTTCTCACTCTCTACAGTTTGGATTTGTTTAAGGGAAAGCTCAAATTTCAGTGGGAATATCCTTTTACAAATTATACGCCGTTGCTTCATTAAGACGTTTATTTGAATAATATGATTAGGGAGTGAGCCACCGACTATCGGCCCTTCGTTAATTATGGGGATTTGCTTAATTGGCGCCGTCTTTGTGGAGGCCTTTCTTAATTAGTTCAGTTCTATTCCGTGTTCTCTCGTTCGAATTGTTAATCATATTAGTTGCTCTTGACGCAGAGATGCCAAGGTGCTAATGCAAATATTGTTGATGAACTTTTAATTACCTGTTTCGTAACTGTAATCACCGCGTCTGCTTCATTAGGATTCGAACGGGAAGGCTTAATTAGGGATTCGAATATCAGGCACAAATACCATTTCGAATTATTCGAAGCGAGAGCGTATTGTTTTGAAAGACAACAAATCAAAACTTTATAATTCCGTTGATTTGCTCATTGGATGCATTAACTAGGATTACTTTTAATTAAATACTGCTGAGAGTTGATTGCAAATTATTGCTAGGATCGTAAGAGAAGTTGCAGCCTGCGTATTTTTAGTATTATTTGTATTAATAAGGGCACATATTTGCTGCCTAATTGATTATAGCTTTTGGAATTTTTATTTGCAATTTCAGCGTTATGTGATTAAACTCCTGTTTCGATCGCAAGGAAAGAACATTTTCAAGTTCTTGATTTGTAGATTCATCAATAATGCCAAATATCAAACGCGGATTTAGTCTCTTCGTCCATTTCAAAAGATTCCCCTTCATTTTAATTCTTTGGATAGTCAGTCGCACGCCCTATCCTTAATGTTAATTCATATATTCATTGATCCTTAATGCTTTTCATATTTTCTTTTCTCCTTTTACCTACACAGAATGTTTTGAAGATGTTTGCTATTTATTTAAAATGGAATTTTAGAGAAATTTTAGGTATATTATATGAAATACGGTCCTTTTGTTGAAATACAATTAAAATGCAGTAGATGGGAATTTCTTACTAATGTAATCATAAAAATGGATTCTAGAATCACCGGATTCCCTTATATGCAGTTTTAATAATCGCATGAAGAGTCGCTCATGAAAGAAACTTTTACTATTATACAATTATTCTTTAAAAATGGGCAAGAATAACTTAGTATTAAGATCAAACATTGTTTTCCTCAAACATATATCTAATATTAAATCATGTAAAAATTTGTTTTTAGAATACACAGTAGAGAATAGTGTTAATAGAAATGTCAAATGTATATAGAATACTGTTTATTAAAGGAATGCAAAGGAAAAGAATTCAGAGAAAATCGAAACTATTATTTTCCTCATATAGAATAACTTTTCTTGCATTTTATTTTTTCACTCTTTTGTAAAATTACCGAACTTATCACAATTTAAAATGAATAGGTTTTTAAATTATTATTGACACTTCTTATACAAATTGAATCATAAATAAAAAAAAAACAAAAGTTTCAAATATTTCTTCTTACTATTACAAAATAGCCGCTTTTGACGATTAATCTGTTTTGCCAAGAATATTAATTGTTTAATTTTAAATAAGGCCTTTAGGGAAAACTTTACAGTTAGTTTCCCTTAAAAAGTTAAAATTAAACTTGAACTTAAATTAGAATTTTATTCATCTTATTTTTGCGGTTTTAAATTTTCTGTTTATTGCGTATATGAGCCTGCCTAAAGAAGCCGTGATGTATATTGTTACAATCCCAAATCAAACGTAACTGAAAGCGCCATCTGACTATCTTGTCAATGATGGGGTTTTAACGTCACCTTTGCATATTGCACTTTGCATATTGTGCTGTAGAAACATCAAAGTAGCACATTTATTTCTAAAATATGAGCACTGACATCTTGCTGGCTGACTTGAAGATTAATTCATAACTTTTTAAATTATAACATGTATCATTAAGCAGCATATTTCATAATACAATATTTATAATTTTAGAGGACTTGATTTATAGATCACACACACAATGAAGAGTAAAATAAAATAAGAAAGTAAAATTTCGCTGCGACTTTGCCGAAGAATGTGAAAAAATTTAAAAAAAATATTAATTTCTTAGTTGTACTTAAATATAATGCTTAAAGGAATATAAAAATTGCATTTTTTTAAATACTAAAAATCACGTTCGTTAAAAATTTAATATTTTTAATTCTAAAAAGAGAGTAAAACTATTTTGAGACAGTAATATCCTAAAGCTTATGAACGAAAATTGACAAAATGTTTCTTCATTCTTAGTAATTCAAATTTGAAAATCGCTTAGAACCACACATTTCCGGTCTCTAAAACATGTTTGAGTGAAATCTGCTTTAAAATCTACAACACACAAGTTTTTACTTTTTGAATTCTTTCTATCTCATAAACATCAGAGTGAATTAGAAAGAATTCGATTTAGCTGTTAAAATTCAATTCTTCTCCATTTCAAACATGCATTTTTGACACTGATATTTACAATACTTTTTCGGTCGTTGATTCAACTGTTGGGTGTGAAGTTCTGATCTGTCCACATCAAGCGATCTGTGACCAAAAAATGAGCTTAAAATTTCATAAAAAGCTCTGTTGATATGCGGTTTAGAGGAAAATGAAGACTGTGGCATTGCTATCGGATGACAATGTACCCCGAACAAATAGCACGCCTCCACACCCTATTGACTTTGATCAGCGAAACTCCGTGTTTTTTCATCCCTTTGGGGGTCTTCCATTGTAGGCCCGCGGAAGGGCAAACACCAAACGTTAATGACTCAGTAAATAAGGTTCGTCGGACCGCCTCCCAGCGTCAATATGTCGAGTTACGCTCAACACCCTACACCCCCTCACTATTACGAGATCTTCGGGATGGTGGGGGAGAGTGTCTCCTATCACTAAAACACTGTTGCCTTTTGATTTTTGGAGTGAATTTACATAAATAACAATGTTTAATTTTAAAATTATGTAACTATTATTTATGAAAAAATATGTTCTTTTTATATTATTATTGATTATACTTTTAAAAAATATGCAATTTATTTTAGTATTTATTCAGTTCTAGAATGTGGAAAAAGTGCATTTTAGAAAATGGAATTTTGAATTTTCATCCAAAATTACTCTTATAAAATACTTTTCGTAAAAGTATGAACAAATTTGAAGATCAAATTGCTGCAAAAAGAAAGACTGTTATGATTCACCGTGGCTCGATTGGCAGAACATTGGACTGTCACTCCTTTGGTATGTGGCTCGATTCCCGGCCAGCGCATTTTATCCAAAGACTGGAATTTTAATTTAAAATTTATCTTATTATTTCTCTGAAATCGAGATGATTCTAGAACGTTCTTTACTGTTCGAGCGAGATGATTCTCGAATGTTCTCCAGATGTATAAAAGCTGAGTTCTGCTCATTTCTTCCTTCTGTTCTCCAGCGAGTTGCTTGGTGCTAATAAACGCAATCGTTTCTAACCATCCGTGTCTTTAATTAAGTCTTCGTGAAAATATTATGCAAACAATAATAATGCAGCTTTAATTCCAAAGTGAATATATATTTAGCAGAAAATTTATTATTATTAAGCGTAAACAAATTGGATGTAGTGACTCTTTTTTATCATTTTTTTTACGTAATAGTTCATTAAAAAGATTTGAATTTGTCTTTTGATATGATTTACGCCTATGATTCGATTAATTCAGTAATTGGATAATACTTTATTTTTCATCTCATAAATGCGTTAAACAAGATGTCATCTCATAAAATTGGGACGATAATTAACACTGTGTTTGAGTTGTGAATTCCATTCAATTCACTTCACATTTAACTTATTAAAAGTAAATTTCATTGAGGCGATTGCATTATCTCATATGGTGGCTTTCTGGCACAGAGATAGCGCATTTTCCTCGTTCTAGGAGTCCCTGGTCCGAGTCCTGGTTTGGGCATGGTTGTTTTTCTGTGTTCTATCTGTGAGATATGTGACTGAGCCTCCCGCCACCTGTAAAAAGGGGATGTGCAAGCAAATGTGGTGAGTGTTTAGCTAAGTCGTACACTTGGCCCTAGTTAGCACTACTTCAAAAACAAGAGACACTCCTTTCGCTTAAATCTGCTGCTGCATCAGCGGGGGGGGGTATCCATAGGCAAGTGCCATAAGTAACAACAACAACAACATTATCTCATATTTAATGGGGAATATTTATTTAAATTAAGAAATTTTATTCCATATTAAAAAACGTTTTAACATTTTGAAAATATAAAGCAATTATTTATAACTTAATCAACTTAAATGCAATCACAGAAAGAATTTTTTTAATCCACTGAAAGCCCAATATAAATCTCGAAACGGAAATCTTAAGCAAAACAGATAATTTTGTACCCTTCATAAAGAGGAATCCAATAAAAGAACAAAATTAAGTTAACCACAGCCCTTTCCAAAACATTATTGTATACACTTAATCAATTTTTCAGTTTTTACCATGAAAGTCATAGAGCATCAGTATCTCAGTAATAACGAAACATATTCGCATTTCGATAATATTGGTGGCGTAAACATTAATTAAATCTTATTGACATTATACAAGTAAACGCTGATGTTGTTAATAAACAGGTGAATCGGTGGCTTAGTGGAGTTTCTTTCAAATTTTTGCGAAGGTTGTAAATTTTGGCAATTGTGATATGTATGATTGGAACTTCATTGGATTCTGAGAAATCTCTGACCAGATGTATGTTCTGTTGGCTATAAGCCAAGAGACTTTTTTATATAATCAAATATTTGAATGCAGTTAGCTCCTGCCAATAACACACAATGTCCCGCCGGTGTCCTGGCACAGGCATAGCGCGTCTTCCCCTAGAGCCGGGCGTCCCGGTTTAGGCATGGTCGTTCTTCTGTGTTCTATCTGTAAGGCGTATGAATCTGCTCCACTGTAAAAAGGGGCTGTGCAAGCGACTGTGATGAGGGAATAGTTAAGTCGTTCTCTTGGCCCTACTTCAAAACAAGAGACGCTCCTTTCGGCTTAAAACTCGTTGATGCCTCGGCGAAGCTTATCCATGGTAAGTTCCACTAACAACAACACGCAGCATCCCTGTATTTTTTGTACATAAATATGTTCCCAAGATTCAATACTTTTAATGATTTCCACGCTACCTGAATGCTCTACAGTAGGCTTAAATTTACTTTAAACAATCAAACTTTTAAAAATTAATAAATTTTAAAATAAGTGAACAGTATATGAATTCATGATACAAATGAAATATTCATTCTTCATACATTTAATTAAAATATGGCCGATGAATCTTTCTTAAAGTTGAAACTGTCATTATGGTGATTTTTAAAATCGATTTCAAATACCGTAAATGTAGCTTAGATACTAGTGTACAATTCTTGCTGAAAAGTCATAACAAGAGTCTTCATAAATTTTTGAGATTTCGTTTTCTTTTAATAAACGTTTGTGTCTTTTTTTTTAAGAAAAATTATCTTTCAATTCAAAGTTTTTAAATGCTGCCGTCCAATTCTTTGAATACTCCTGGGCTACAATACCATTTATTTTTGCATCTTTTTTTTTTATAAAACGTAAAACTAAATTCAAACTTATTTATTTTTATTGCAGATGTTTTTACATCCATATCTTGCGAATTAGTCATCAATTTCTAAGACTAAAAATTTATAACTCAATGTCCACTCAAATGAAAAAGCTGAAAAAACAAATATTTTGAAAGATAAGAAAAGTGGAAAATAATTAAATATAAAATTACATAATCCTATAGAGAATATTCATAGGAATTTTTGCAAAAATTAAGTGAAAATTATATATTTTTGTGTCTAAAATGGATCTGGAATTAAGATACAGAATAAGCAGTCACTTACTTGTTATTAAAGCATAAAATTAATGTAAAAAATAATAATGATTTTAAAAAATCAAATATAAAACTATGATTAGGTTTTTTTTTTGAACACAAATCATAATTTAGCGAAGATAGCTGTTTCTTAGGGCTTAGTGCATTTATAATATACTCTTACATCTGTTATTTCCCAATTTTATAAGGTCATATGCCTAAAATACCTCATACAATTTTAAAAATGAAGATATAGAAAGTATATAGTATGATTCTTAAATCTGATTTTTGAAACAACGAAACAAATATACAAGAATGAAAATTTAACGAAGTTAATACATCAATTCATTTTTGCAAGATAACTTAAGAAAAATGAATTTTTTATTAGTATCATTTTCAAAATCAAAATAATAACTTTTCGGAATCGACCATCTCATCTTGAATCCCAACACTTTTCATTCCTCCCCTTCTTCCTACATCCAAGCCTAACAACTTGATGCGCGCCCAAACTAAGGTGTCATCTCCCCATTGATCACTTTTCCTCCCGACTTAAAAGACGATCTTCTCCGGCGAGAAAAGGGCGCACGGCCCGGGGGGCCTTCCCACCCCACCCTCAGTATATGAACGATGGAGGGAGGAAAGCATCTTTTTAAAAAGGCCTCTGAGACACTATATTGGGTGGGTGGAACCACAGCACGAGGGGTGGTTGAGAGATGGGCGCATATGAAGACGGTTTGTTTTCGTTACTCAAAATGCCCCTATAATAATTTTAGAAAATTTTAAATTATCTTCCCGCGCTTTTGAGGGTATTACAAAACGGGGTATTAAAGTAATTTGTAATTGATTTTCAGTGAAAAATTGTATCACTAAATGAAGGATTCGTCGTTTTGTAAAAGTATTTTTTTTTTGTTTACGCTGGAAGGCATGAAAATATAATGTTTAATAATAGCTAGAATACATTATTAATTTTTATATTTTATTAAGCCTATAAAAAGTTTAATTGGATGTAAAAATACATACTGCTTATTTCATAATAAAATTCAGTCGATATAAATAAACAAAGGAAAAACACCACAGAACAGCGAGCATAAATTAGGCAATCTAAATTGAATCTTGTAGACTTATCTACAACGTAGAGCGAAAGTTGTTGCTCCTATTTTCTTAACTAATTCAAGACACAAAGATCTCGTATCTAAGTACTAAGACATTTTAAACCTACAAATCATCAAAAATTAATTGCCGACTCTTATGGAATTTAACAATTTTACCTGTCGACTATGAAGTTTCTGCTATCATAAAAGTATGGCTTT
The DNA here is from genome assembly GCA_026289955.1 of Argiope argentata. Lineage (NCBI taxonomy): Eukaryota > Metazoa > Arthropoda > Arachnida > Araneae > Araneidae > Argiope > Argiope argentata. The sequence goes on along the minus strand of JAOUZG010043370.1, from coordinate 1,693,897 downwards.
TTGCGGCGATGCAGCATTAAATGCAGTTGTCATACATGTGAATATTTAAAAACATATATTAACTGCACGTTATTTCTTTAAAAGATATTATATTTCGAAATATTCTGACTCTTACAGCAATTTTAATGTCTTTAAGCTATTATATTTTAAAAGGATACAATGGTTTCTATTCATATCACATTCTTTAAAAGTTGAAGAGTTAGAAGATGCTTATTATTAATAGTTACCATTAAGTTTTTCTCGGGTTTTATATTATTTTTGTTTTATATGTTTACTATTATTTACTTTTTTTATTGTTCTATTCTATTTTTATTTTTTGTCTTTTTCATTTTGTTTTTCTCTAGATTTACGTGTTTCTTATTCTTATTTTGATTCCATTATTTGGCAATCTGAAGGACATATGTATAAATGAATCGGTTTTTATTTGCTGGTTTTGTCATTTCGTGGCCTGGCATTTTCTTTGGCTTTTCCTATTGGAATAATTACTTCATAGCGACTCATTTTTTCCCTTTATATTTCACCGGGATATCAATTTCGGGATTTGTATTGTGCTTATATGTCAGGTTCTCTTAGATAGAAGTCTTACATACTAAAAATTTTTAAAAACTGAAACAACTGCTCTACATTTTTGAACCCATTATAGTTATAAATCATTTTGCCTAATTTTGTATTCAGTTTCTATTCGCCAATTCGGATTTTGCCTTTTTTTATTAGCTGGCTCTCGCCTCCTGCTTTTTTTGAGAGAAAATATATCTAAATATCGAACAATGATAATCTATATGTTAATAAATATAACTGAATATATTTCTACATACATCTGTTAGTTCTTTACAAAACCTAACTCTGTATTTTATTTTAACACTGTATTTAATTTTGATCAAATATGGTATGCATGATGTTGTTTACAATTCTCTTAACAAAGCATTTTATACACTAAGTTCACATAGATATTCAGGCTGTGTAATTAATCTCATAGATATTCAGGCCTCAGTACCCCCAACAAAGTATAGCCCCCATAGCGTCACAATACCATGAAAGTGCAACAGTTCACGTTATCTAACATCTAATTGTATGATAATTTACATGGAGATGTAATTTCGCTTTCTTATTCTTCATTTAAAATGAGCAACTGACATTATTAAAACAATGTGGAACATTTTATTTAAATGTAAATATAAATAAAATTTAATTCATTCTCTTTTAAAATTGAAAACACAGGTTTAAAATTTCATGGAAAATAAAATTGATATGAATTTTAATACAGCTATGAAAAGTATCTTCTCAAATCAGACATAATTTTGTTTTAAAAATTAGAGAAAAAGATAGACACAAAAATTAAAATGGTATCACTGAAAATATAATTATTTGAAGTTTTACATGGGGTAAAAAGGGTATTTTTTAAATTTGTTCAAAAATATTTTTTGAAGCTCAGAACCAAAATAACCCTAAATTTCATTATATTTTTGATTAATTAAAATTTTAATTGACCTTTGAAATCTTGTTTTGAAATACACTTTCGCCAAAGTATTTTTCTGAAAAATAATTGGTATCTTCAGATCAAGTGTTAGGTTTTGTAAAGAACTAACAGATGTATGTAAACAAGTTTGTCAACAATGGCATTTATTAAAAGATAAACGGATATTATTTCAATTACTCATTATCTCAGCTTTTTCTATCTATCTGAGAATCAATCAAAAAATTCAATCGTTATACTTCGATAATCCCGTTCGCATACCCGTTGTTAAGAACAGATGGATTCATAACTCCTTTCAATACTGCTCAGAATATACAGTTGTCCAAGAACTTAAAATAATTATTAGAAGAAATGAGCAATGAATGTTATTCATTTTTTTTATTTCTCTTAAGATATTAATTGTGTAGTGATTGCTATACATATAAGCCAGATAACATCCCTCGTACTGAAGTGCACTTTTGGCCCAACGGATATGTTACTGGACTTCTAACCATAAGATTGGGAGTTCGGGCCTAGCGAATACAACTATAACACCTAAAATTGCATTAAATTAAATTTGTTATGCGAATGTCTTAAAAGTAAATTATTCGCCAACTCTATGATTACAAAGCGAGTCTTGTAAAACGCAGGTTCAGCTGGTTGAACAAAAGCGTTGAAAAGAATCAAAAATATACATTTTTTCCCATTTATTTTGCAGTGATTTTACAACGAGGGGAAAAAGAAAAGAAATTACCGATTCGAACATAAATTTTTGTGAGGATTTAGAATGGACATGAAATTGATTAATATGTCGTACACGTGCATGTAATATATTTGATTATAATAATTGCTATACGATGGTTTTGATTAAATACTAACTAAGAAACGAATTAATACATAAGAATAATTTAAATATAAAATCTTTAGTATTGATCGATATTTCCTAACATTGAGGTAACATGTTCTCCTCAAAAAACCGTCCATTTTAATAAATGCGATAATTTAGTTTTGATTAAAAATGAACTAGAAATAAACCGTGTCAAACGAAAGGAAGTTTCTGATTAATAGTTAATCCTATTATTTGATTAAAATACAGATATTTAATCAAATAATAGCTTTGTCTAAAATATTTGCTAGAAATAACTAAATGTTTTTTTTATAAAAAATCTAGCTTTTAATGCATATCACGTCGCTCATGAGAGCCAAATGTATGTTAATGACGAAAGCCTGACATGAATCAAGTTTAAGGCATGGTAGTTCAAAAGTTACGGTAGCATGTACCTCAGCGTTAATGTATAGATAAATTTTCTCATAATTTACAACCTAAATGTATATGAATATGTCATCAATGAAGTCAAATTACGATATCGTGTCTGTTTCTAACAGAACATCCAAATTCTATTGATTCCAAATCGGGGCACTGTTCAGGAAATAAAAATTCACCCCATTCCCCAAACTCCGATAATTTCCATTTCCTTTATTACCGGCACAAATTATCTCAACTTCCTCCATGGAGAAAAAATCGAAAGACAACCCATAATCTTTCAGCTGATATTAATGACTGTTCGCAACATATAAAGATTTATTTAAACATTTTTCCCCTTGTTGTCTATCCGTTTTTCAGCAGGACTATCCCCGGCATCGACCCTGGGGAAGTTTTCAGGATCGGGATCTTATCCGGAATTTTTTTCCCGATTCCTGGAGTGCGACATCTCTCAGTTCCTCTCGGCACTTCCGCTTCCTACTCTCATCACAGAGATTTGTTACGTGGTTCCTGATTGGTTGATTCTACTCCTCCAATCGGTAGCCTGCCAATAAGACACGTCGCGTTTTCTTAGAATGATTTGTCTTGTTTGAAGAAGTAAGGCTTTTACACTAGTGACTATTCATCATTCAACTGACACTTTTAATAATAAGAGGCAAATAATTCTATGATAGCCAAATAATATACTCAGGATATGCTTTTCACTGTTTTTATTATGTTCTTTTGAGATATTTTGTACTTCAATCAATTTATTTCTTAGTATATAGAGTACACTGATTAAAACAGTTTAGATAAATCGATGAATAAATTCAAAAAATTATTGTTAAAGTTTCTAAGCACGTATTTGTTATTTTTGAATACAAACAGAATGATTTCTCTAAATATATCTCCTCAAACTTAACAAATTTATCGCTTCTGTTATTTTCATCTGACAATTACATATATTTGGGATATCTAAAGTATACAAATATTTTTTTCCTTTTATTATGCACAGCATAAACTAGCATAGATACTCTCAAAGCGTATTTGAAATATTCAATAAGGTATAATATGTTCAAGGATTGTTTAATATATTCTTCGAGGAAATTTAATTCAATTGTTTATCTTGCTTTACTATTTGAAAAAATCAAATAATTCGTGCTTTGCCAAATGCAACCGATATTTAAACAATAATTTTAAAAAAATTCTCAGAATCACTTAGTAGTTTAAAAATATAAGAATGTCGAAATTAAATTGTAAAATTCTGAATTCACCAATAAATATTATTTTAATTGTTTTGAATTTCAATAAAATAGGAAATATTTAAATATTTATTAGTTGTGATCGATAAATTTTATGTATAGTTTTGATTATGTATAGCTGCCGAATAAATTATGTTCGCTAAGCTCAATTGAAATTTATTCCAGAAATTATGATATCTATAATTTGTAGATAAGTTATCTATTCCTTTTATATTATTAGTATAATCATAATTTATCTGTTAAATTAAAATAATTCATTTATAGTAACTTTCTAAAGAGAGTTCGATGAAATTGATTAATAATATGGTTATCAATTTTTTTTAATATAATCATATTCAATAGGCATTGCTCACTGTTGGTAAAGATGAAAGCAGATAAATTACGTCACAACTTTCTCATAATGGCTTCCTCATTTTTCATAGCTTAAATCATAGGTATTTGCAATTTTGAAAATGTTAAAGAAAGCAAATCAAGAGACTTCATTAAAAAGGAAACTTTTTATTTTTATTTTCCTTTATGTATATCTTAATTTATGAAATGCATTCACATCATGAAGCGATAATTACAGTATTCAATCAATGGAAACACCAAGTATTTCCAATAGCTTCCTATAAATAGATTATGTTTCGATTCATTTTTTAAATCTATTGTAAACAATAAGTTATATTAAATGGCAAGCAAACTAAACGAATTTCATCATAAAGTTGATATGAATGTTCAATATTTTTAGTGTTTTAAGGCAAGCCTCATTGCTTATATTGAGAAAAATTTGTTTATGATACGAAAATTATTTGAATATAAAGCAGCAACTTTTAAAGAATCGGTAGTTTATGTCATAAAAGATCTAATTGATAATTTATTTAAAAGAGAAGATGATGGTTTCCGATACTCGATTCATTTCTGCAACATCAATAGCAATTTCATGACTTTTATTTGATTTTAGAAATTAAATAATAATTATTAGCTTTTTCCCGTAGAAGAGGACATTGGCAGATAGATAAAATATATTGACAACATTGCTGTTTAATTGAATGCAATATCTTTAAACGGTTAAAAAAGTTAAAACAAAAAAATCCTAAAATGTCTAAGTAATTTTTACAGAATAATATTCAAACATATTAAACAAATACATTCCAATAAAAAGATTTTTTTTTGTTTTTGTTTTATAGAATTTATAAAATTGCATTATTTTATCAATGGATAAATAATGTCACTACATTCACAATTCAATATCTCATATCAATCGAATCAGCTTCATTTTAAAATGTTAGTTGACTTACAATGTACTTATGTATGTAATGAAACTATATTTACAGAAACATAAATCAATATTTTCTATTCATGAATTTGAAAACTGATCAATATTGTGTAATAATTTTCGTAATTTATAGATAGTTTTCTCTTTTGATTAATTAATTTTAATTTCCCTATCATTAAAATTAGATTTAACTCACTTTAATTTCATAAGGCCAACGTACAAAAGCTTTTTGGAATACATATGTGTAATAAAACTTTCACTAGCCATATATAATTCCTAAAAACGATCTATAAGAGTTATATATATAATTCGGGGAAGATTTAAGCCTTCCAAAGAGTATCAAGTCCTATGACACCATAAGAATGCTAAAAGTAAAACTTCCATGTTAATATATCTTCTTTCACAGCGTCATTAATTCATATTCACCCAAACTAAACAGATATTAAATAGAGATCTCCCTTCTTAAATTTGGTATGAAATTAATCAATTATTTGGTGAAATAATGTTCTAAATTGGTTTGAACTTTCTTCAAATTTCGTAAGAGAAAATGTTCTTAAAAAGCTTTTGTTTTGCATCTAAATATAACACGGCTCATTGCATTAAATTAATGGTGATCATTAATTCATTTTGTTTTGATAAAGATTAAAACTAATTTCTGAAAAAAAAAATGAAACTTGCGTGATTGCCTTTCTTCGCCACAATTTCTTTTTGTTATTTTTTCTTATTTTTTGCTTTAAATTGAAGTCTATTAGTTATTATTCTTTTAAACAATACCGCATACACACAAAATAAAATAATGAAAATTTGCGTCCTAATAATTTTATTAGTAGTTGTAATTTCTTTATCTAAAATAATTCTAAAAGTTATGTCGTTTCTTAAACTAATAGGCGAATCATTCGTCCCGTTCAATATCTGAACCGTTTTCTTAAGATTCTGGTTTATGCATTGCAATGATAACTTAAGTCTTTCCTAATATCAAAATCAATTACTAAACGATTTAAAGAAATTTGTTTTAGACTATTTTAACAAGCTTACTTAATTTGATTCAACTTTACTGAATTAAAATTCTTCCAATTGAATTATTAAACTTCGTTCTTGGAAAAATAACACGAAAAAAAAATAAAGGAAACTTAGGAATATTCTTCTCTGAAACATTTCAAAAAATTTCGAACTGATTATATCAAGAACAATTGACCAAATTAATATAAAGAATTTAAAAAAGAATTCAGATATATTCAATTTTGGAAAGATATCAAAGCAATTATTCATTTGCATTGTATCATTCACTTTTGATTTGATGCGCTAGAATGTTTCTTTCATAATGCATAAAACTTCATTTACCCATTCTCCACTAGCAACAAAGATGTTCTTCGATTCAAAAATGAATTTTAACATCTCCTTCATAAACAGCATCGAACCGTGCCTAATGCATCCAAAGAATTTCTCAAATTTCATTTGCGATTTTTCCGTGATTCAATTGCTCCTCATTACCGAAATTGGAGGTAACTCTTTTAACGAGCTCCATCAATCCGAGCGGTTTATCAAAAGGAAGCGGCAAATATTCGTCTGCTGGCGAGAACACACCCCTTTTTTCGATCCCATTGCTGCTCAGGAGCGTCTCACAGACAATGGTAAATAAACCGAATTTGCTGGCACAGTGGGACTCGCACCTGCGGCTTTTTCCTCCACCCCCGTTCTTCCCATCCTCCAATACGTCTCGTTCGGGTAGTTGTAGACAGGGAAATTGAGAATCGGGATTTTAGTATCCAGAAATACTGGGGATACACACTCAGCCATTACTCATGCAGTGCCTAATCTCACGAAGGAGAAAATGATCCGTTTAGCATAACTTTGCAAGCCTTTTCACCTCTGTGCGTGCGGATAGCTTTTGAAGATTATAAATATCAAATCATATATCATTCCAGTCATCTTATCACAGTTTTATGATATCGTCTAAAAGTTCTGTTCTAAGAATGCCTTGATTTCAGAAATCAATCTATGTATTTCATAAGCTGATCAAGAAAGAAAGTCTAAGCGGCAAACTAGAAAGTCGTGGGTTCAAAACTGGATGAAATGAAAGATTTGTTATCTTATTGTTCTGATTTTCTTAAATCTTTCGACGAGAAAAGTTATTTCACTAATGTGCCCGGGGGTATTTGATTGAATGCTGTCGTTCCCAACGTTTTCTTGCAGTATTTTTTGATATCGGGGTATGATTTATTAAAGAGATGTGTTATTTATTTCAATACAGTAGTGACATGAATGTACCGTTACGAATTTTCTAAGGCCAAACTAAATATGTCACTTTTTTAGAAATTCGCATGTATTAAAAAGATTACAAATAAGTCCTAATAAGTCTTAGATGTATAGAGATATGAAACGATATTATTTACTGTTTTTATATGTATATCTATCATTATTTAATAAAAAACAATTCTAATCTTTGAACTCCCAAACTTCAGTAATTAAAGAAAAAAATTATTTCTACTATTTCGGATTATATTATTTCAGTTTCTTTTTTAAGAACTATAGAAGCAGAAAACTCTTAATTAAATCAAAAGATTTTGTAGAATTTCCAAATCTTGAAAAAAATTATGTTAGTGTATTTATTTTTGAATATAATAAATGAATAAAACTGTATATGCAGATGTATAAAATTTGATATTGAATTTTAACTATACATCTATTTGAAAAGTTTAAAAACAAATCAATCTATTACTCGGTATATTCAATCGGGAGCACGTATTGATTTGAAAAGAAATGGGTAAGATAGTTGAAATTCCTTTTATTTACTTTAAAGGTAAACGTGTTGTTTCTTTATACAATTTTGGACCAAATCCAATAGGGAGTTGACTGAATTCAATCAATCCATTCGAACGTATTTAAAACCAATAATTAAAAATGCAACAAGCTAGAATGTTGAATGGCAGTATTTGATCTTTATGACAAGCTTAGAAATGTGACTAAACATTTGAACTCGAATTAGTCTATGGAGAGATATCTATGAAGCACCATCTATTCTTTTCTTTGTGCAAAGATCCTACGTCCTAAAAATCTAAATTGTGGGGAAATTGAAATTAGAGAGGAAAACATTTTATCTGCTTAAAACATGAAATTAAGATATTAATGTATCTTAAAGCAGATTATATTGCATTATCTTTGCAGCAGGCTATGTAGCAAAATATATTTTAAAGGCAATATTTGTCAAAATTTTAAATGTCGCTTCTACAGAGAAACCTAAGACCATTTCTAAAGAAAAAATAAAGTTAATCGATTTCCTCAATTTAGAAAATTATATTGAACCTGCAAGTACTTCAACTGAAAACCATGAACCTTATAAATCACCGAGCTCTCAATAAAAGAATTAGGATCACAGCTCTCATAAGAGAGAGTGTGAGCATAGAGTTTCCTAATTAAGATAATTTATAGTTTGTATTAGTTGAGAATCTTTTCTTTTAATTTTTTTCTCAAAGTTGTAGTTGCTATAAAATAAAATAAAATATGAGGAATATGTGGTTATGAAATTTTATTCGATTCAAAAAGAATTCGAGAATGAAAAAGCTCATGAAAACTTACTTTAAATTGATGTATTTTAAAGCAAATTTGATTGGATATAATTATATAACATTTTGTAGCATATACAGTTTTTGATTACATGGGATTTATCCCGAATAAGAAAGGTCTCTTTTAATTTGTAGAAAAGTTCCATATAACAATAAATCATGTAAGGATGTCATATCCATCCATACCTCATCATGCGTGTTTCTAATTTTTCAACAAAACTACAAAGGGAACCACAAAATATGTCGGCTTCATCTCTGCTCAAACTGTTAAATTGTCTTAACAAACGAGAATGACCGCGCGCACATTGAGAGTGAGATCCACTATCGGTTATTGAGCGAATAACAGTGGTGTGCTGTATCATAAAACAAATTAATCTGTGTGCTCATACACATCTATTTCGGATTTTTAAACGTGAGATACATATCTGATGAAGTTAATCGCAATTGCATTAAACATGATTATAATTCACATGCATTAAACATGAAATAATATTCGTATCATTATAGTGATAATGAATTTAAAAGAAAGTTAACAAAGATGCCGACATATCTCAGTGGAAGACAAAATGATAAAATGACTCATCCGCTATTAGTCCACTTAAACCATTTTATCTAAAGTAATAACAGAATTGATGCTTATTCTGTCATATCCTACGTATATATTCTAATGGGCTATAAATAGGTTCTCTTATCCAAATAAAAGGTGCAGATACATGATTCATCAGAAGACATCACGTATCTTCTGGTGATTTAAAACTGCCTTGAGAAGCACAATTACACAATCTAAAAGTAAGTATATTTCAAAAGATGAAGCATACACGCGCATTGAATCAGAATTGCGGCATTATTGAATTGAGTTGGGAAATCTTAAAATCCATTTAAAACAGTCGTCTGAAGTATTAATAGAATTAATGTTGCTTCAAGTACTCTACACCACTTACAAGTCAAGCCGCAAGAGACTTCCATATCACTTACAACATATTGTACAGTCCTTAAAGAACTACAAAAATTTCAAGAGAATGTGTATGCTACATCAAACGTTATCTTAAGGCTGCTTTTATTTTTCTTATCCAGTAAATTTAGTTGTTTGCTTTCTAGAACGTCTTTTGCGCAAGTGTCTTTCTAGAACGTATGCTAAAATGCAACTTGGAACAAGATTATTTTAACTACAGAGCTATAGTCTTAATAAATATTGACTTAAGTCCTGTAGGCAGAAATTGGGCAGGTATGTTTCCATATGTGTGAATTTTAAAGAATAAGCCTTGCAGAGTTTAATTCTTTAAAAAGCATATATATGAGTATATGTGTATCTTTGTTAAAATTCTGATTTAAAAAAAATGGTTTTAACAATATATTTTTTTAGATGAGATTGTAAATAATTAAAAGTAAAGACGAAAGCCTTGTGGCAAAGTCTCAGATTTAGATTTAATTGTTAAAAACCTCGAAATCTGATGTAAATTAAATCTGCCGTCGTTAATTAAATACATTTCCCCTGAAGCAGCATATGTGCTTGGCAAGTCGTTGTCACTTCGTCTTCTGGACATCGCTCATAAATGTCAGCTCTAGTGCTCTCTCACAAATTGACATGACACCAGTTTAGATTTCAGAAAATATTTTAATTAAAAACATCAATAAAAAATCAGAAGAAGAAAGAGTTCTTACCTTGTGCTTGTGTGGGGGAGGGAGAACCCCAGGCACCTTTATAAGCAGGCTCTACAATGAAAAAAAAAAGAATTCTAAACACTCAAATATATAAAGGCACAACTTCAGCTTTGAAGGGAAAACGTACTAAATAATATTGATACTTACAGTATGCTGTTTAAAGCACAATAAATTGAAAGATAATTACCGTCAATAAAATGAAAATATTATCCAGCAATTGATAGGGAGGGCTAATTATATGAGAATTGAATATTTATAGTGCCGACATTGTAATTATAGCCGTTACAACATTGAAATCATGTTGAATTATTTATAGCTCTTCAATGTGATCAGGCTTTGTGTGCAACTTATTACTAGCGATGTAACAGAATGCGTGAAACAGTACTAGTTTTGTTAATAATTCAGGGGGAATGGTCGATTACTTGAGGAATTTTTGTGGAATTTCTTAAGTAGCTACTGATTTTTTTTGTCTCTTATTTGGCTAAGAAGTGATTTGTCAGAATATTATTCACGATTCTATTCCAAAGAAGAATAGAATACTTTGTGAAATTCACTGATGACAGCAAAAGAGATTACTATGGTGATAGACCACTCTATCGAAACCATCAACAGAATCTATACTATTTCAAATAATCAACGACATTGCTACAAACAAGCTACAGATATTGTTGATAAAATAATGCCATCTATATTAATAAAAATGGAGCTCGAAATGTGTTGCTAAGCGCAAAACTGGAGAACGGCTCGGCCAATTCGGCTAATTTTTTAAAAATATTTTCGTTAAGACACGAGGGTGGTTCTTATGGAGAGAAAAAATGAAAAAACTGCGAGGAAAATAGTTAAAACGACACTTTTCTTGCTTTCCCGCCAAAATTCTTCATTTCCTTCCCCCCAGATCAACTGAGTTAGATAACAGGAAGTAATAAATTTTGATTTGTTTAGAAAGAAATACGCGAAGTCAGTTGGTTTTCATTCATAGATAACGGGATGTTTAAAAAAGAAAGAAAATAGTTGCTTTTATAATTAGACGGTATGAATATTTAATCTATGCCTGCTCAAAGTAAAGTTTGGGCAGGGAAGAAAAAAATGAATGACAAAGGTAAAAAAAGGGTTTGTAGAAAGAAAAGTAGTGAAGAAAAAAAGGATAGAAAAGAAAAGAAGAGTGTGTGTGTCACCATTATGTCCTCTTTGCGCGGCATTTTCCAAGCTGTTTTTAAACTTTCGCATCTCTTGAAAACCAATTGTCTCGTTATTTGTTTAGTGTGTTTACATTTATGAAAATTAGAATCTCCTTATTCTATAAAAACGTAGAATTTTAGACCTTTCCTTCCACCATTTAAGTAAAATATCAATTCCGGGACAATCATTGCTCGGATAGAAAGAGAAAGATGAGTAGTACAGTGAACAGATCATCTGAAGAAAATAATAATAAATAATACTATAAATGAATTATATGATTATCAAAATTTGTTTGGTTTAAAAATATTTTGGTGAAAAACCTGTTATGAGACACAGCTACATAAAATATTATATGAAAATTTTAGTGAGCATTAATACTGGCGAACCGACTGGTCGCCAAAGGCGGCTAGTCATAGATAAAAATGCATCCTTTAATGCCTATGTTGAATCGGCAGCAATTATATGGCTATCACGATCCAATTTCTAATTGGTGTAAAAAATGTAAATGAGTTTACGAGTAGTATACTTATAAATAAATCCTTCATGAAAACGTCATTTTTATGATACAATAATATTTTTGTATAAAAATGAGCGTGAAGACTCTTTAGTGGTTTAGGTTTTGAAAAAAAAATGTATCCCAGTGTAACTGAATGAAAAATAACTACATTTTACATTTGCAAATAATTTTAATTGTGTCATAAAATCTATAAACTAATGTGACATCAGGAATTTGACAAACTTGCATAATTTGTTGCATAAAAATATATTAAAACTGTCTTTCTTTGAAGTTTTGTCTGTTTTGTATGGTAACATTTAACTTTTTAAATAGAGTAATCTCATAAGATTAATTATTTTATAGTATACTAAGAAATTCGATACTAAATTTGTTTCTGTTTATAATTTTTATAAAATTTTAAATAAAAGCTTTATTTTAGCTTAAAGTTAATGAGCTGTTTTAAGTTTAATTAAATTTTAGATTAAATTTTAATTTACGTTTTTAAACTAATTGTAAAGTATTTGCATTTAAATTAAAAACTCAAAGGCTAGCTTTTAACTAAATAAATGAGTTGAATAGATAACTAATGAGATATTAATTGAAAATGAAAGTCAATTGATACAAAACAACTGATACAAAACAATCATATTTTCCTTTATTTAACAGAATACAATATTCTTCGCGTTTTTTTCCTGGCGTATAATTGTTTCTTTCTTATTTCAAATTAATATTTTTGTTTATTGAAAATTAATATTTAGTTTATTTCTGTATTAACAAAAAAAATTGGGCGAGATTACTTTATTAATTTGATAAAAAAATTTGAAGAAACATATTTAAATTTTGAATAAAAATTGATACAAACTTTTTATAAACTCCGAATTCTTGTTCTCATAGCTATACAAATTTGTACTATTCAAGCTATTCAGCTACAATAATTAAATTGAAATTGAAATTGAAGCTTACAAAAGAAGTTTTTAAATTTCTAAGCCTCCCCCCATAAAAAAGGTTACAAAAAAAACTTTAAAAAACTGTATGTACTTTTATACATATATGAATTACAAAAAAAAAAAAAACTGTTATTTAAATGTTAATAATTTCAGATAGATTTTCAGTCTAAATTTTTTTTATTAATTATACATTAATTACTTTTGGAGAACAACTAGTTAATTGATAAGTTATAACGAACATATTTTTTCACTTATATCTTTCAATCATAATTTGCTCTTAATCACCATCCCAGTGAAGTACTTTAAAATTTCAAATTTTAATAGACATGCAACTCGCATTCAATTATAAATCTTACACCCATTTTATTATCATTTTTTAAAGGTATACTAGTGTCTATACCTCAGTCTGTCATCTCACAAATTTTCGAACTGAATTCTGAAATATAAATTGATATGATGTCCAGTAACTTTATAATTTTTTTAAAAAAAACAAGCATATAAAAAAAATGGGACTTTAAGCACTGGATTCTTTTTGTGTAATATTGAATATGCTTAATTATTTTTCTTCGAAATTTAAAACATCTTCAAAAAATTAATTTCTTTCACTTATATATATATATATATATATATATATATATATATATATATAATCAAGTTACTTCATCAAGTTAGAGGAATTAAAAAATGTTACATTTAGGGGGGAAAATCGTGTAACAACAATCCCTTAAAAGATAATATTTTGGTATCCCTTAAAAGATATTATTTTGAAGTTTCGATGCTTTAAAGCTCATATGGGCGATTTATAACACTTTCTAAATTTATCATTCAAGAACGGGAAAATTACATTTATATTTTTACTTAATTAAAAGTTTTCTAAAAATATTTTCCAATTCAGAATCTTACATTCCCAGCTTACTAAGTTTTCACACGCCAATTTTCTTCCTTCTAAATTCTATAGCATGTCATATACATCTTCTTCATTTTGATTAGAGATAAGGATAACATTTCAAAATAAGTTATGATATCTTTTTATTTATTCTAACATATCAATAATTTATAGAAACTAAAATATAAAATACTTTTATTGAACAAAAAATACTGAATGAGGAGAAAAGAGGTACTTAGTTCTAGTATTCTTTAAAAACATTAAGTCACATGATAATGAATAAATAGATAGATGATTTCGTGAGAAGATTACCCAGAAAATGTATTGAAGGCAAAGAAAGTTTTGGAAATTTTATTATGAAAGTTATAAATAAAACATAAGAAGTCCATATATATATATATATTTTCAGTTATCTATCAGAGACTTAGAACCATAAAATATTCACAAGAATATTCCAATGAAAAAAAAAATGAAGCGCTCTTAATAATCGTTCATATTTTAACATTTGCGAAAAATTCCTTTAAAGCGACGTCCATTCCAGAATCGCTGTTATTGCTGCACTGCAACTTGACTATCAAAACAGTAATGAACGCAATATCAAAAGTTCCGAAAATCCAGTGACGATGAGATTTGTCTCAAAGCAGAGCAAACATTAATTGTGCATCCTTAGGAAAAATCAAAAACGCAGTGCGAAGAGTGAAAACAGATAGAAAAAGAAAAAAAAAAAAAAAGGGGGGGGGAATACTGAGAACGAGTTCCTTAATGAAAAACCGAAACTGTTTTTGTGTCGCTTAGAATAAGAAGGAAGTTCGCGAAATTTGCTCAAAAGCGATGGTTTGTCAAAAAATATTGCACAATTTCCCCCTTTTTCTCTGTATTGAGAATTTCCTGACGGTCGACTCTGCGCTGAAAAACGCTTTATTAAACTCCGAGCGATAACATCGATTTCTTCTCTCTGATACTAATATGCACAGATATGAAATACGTACGATGCTTTCCACGATCCAACTTGTTGTGAAAATGTTTTTGAGGGGCTCTCTAAAATCTTTTCTCATTTCGTATTCGAAGAAAGAATTGAGATTGTATTATTTTTATAGATATCTTTCGAATTTTAAAGTATTGGTATTAACTTTGAAAAAGAAAATTGGTATTTGCTTTTCAGATTTGCATTTGGGGATAAGAGGGGGGAGGTGAATTGCAAATGAATTACTGGTTCCGTGTTTCATCGCTGGGATTTGATTTCAGTTAAAAAATGAAAGCTTCAAGCATTTTTATAAATTTCAGTTCAAACTTTTCTTTTAATCAACGGATATGAGGTGGATATCCATTATTTTTAGAAGACGAAAAAATGTTTCTTAGAATTACGAACCAGAAGGGAAACCAATTTTAGATGCATTTTACTTAAAATATTCTGTTTCCCGTTTTTATTTCATTATAAAACCAAGTTTCTTATTTAAATGTTTGAAAATATACATGATTCGTCTGAAAAATCTGAATTTAGTTTTTTTTTTCTTTGACTTGTAATTCTGTCAAGTGTTTAGGAAGGCCTTAGCACAACTGGAAGGAATTCTTTCTGTGAATTGTATGAAATAACACAGATAATGTTAGAGAATTTCTTTCAGATTTATATTTATATTGCATGTAATTATGTATTTGAGATTTTCTAATTTATAAGTAAAATTGCAATATTTAGCATGCTTATCTTTAACCATATGCCTTAATGTCAAACGATGTCTTAAAAAGAATCGTCATTAATTGTTTATTTATAGTTTAAAAATAGTACTGATTAAGCTAATCAGTGGTTTTTAAAAACATTATGCTGATTACATTGAAAAATTTGTAATTTTTATTAGAACAACAAACAAATATCAGTTCCAAAATAAATAAATGTATTCATTTAGAAAATAGGGAAATGTGTATAAATCGATTAATATTATGTGAATTCAAATAGAAAATTCTTTTCTTTTATCTCCATTAATTTTAATCCTCCATTTATCCCTTTTTTTTGTGCAACTTGAAAAAAGAATTTAAGAAAGGGAAAAAGTTCTTTTTAACTCAATGAACGAAGGAAATATTAATCAAAAGCTTTCTTAATTAAAAAGAATTGTTAATGTGTAAGGAATACAATATTCTCTAATTTTTAATGGATGCTTAAATTTAAAAATCAATAAATGGTGCTTTTGAATTCACTCATTTTTAAGCTCTCTGACATTATTTATTTGTCAATTGATTTAGACTACAAAAGCTTAGCTTGATTTTTTAAGTGTGAAAGAATTAGAAAAAAAAACTATAAAAGAATCTGAATTAATGCCAAACATTTTTAACCACAGATATTCATAATACCATTTGTCGCTGAAATAAGTAATTGTGTGAAAAGTAAATAATAACAAGAATTTGGAAAGAATTGTCATAAAGCAACTTTCCAACAACCGTTTGACTTTTTAAAAAAATAATAATTAATAAAAAGAGACTACAATTCAAATTCCAATTACAAAAAAAATCTCTTTAAATGATATTTTATTCTATTAAATGTGCTCGGATATATCATGAAATAAGAATAAATATTCAACTTATTTAAAAAAAAAAGATGTACTAATTTTGAAAAGTTTACTAAATTGTAAGAATTTCAACAAAACGTAAATTAACAATCTTTATTCACAATTTTATTAGTTCATAAAAAGTGTTTACTAATCTGTCAAAAATAATAAATAGAAGAGCACTTTTAAATTCAGATTATAAATTACAATATCTCTTGTTTCCTCAATTTTTCAATGAATATATAATAAAATTATTTATGATAAAATGGATATTTTAGTATGCAGCAAATAATTCATAAGAATTTGCACCATAAAAATAAAGAAGCATTTTTATCGAAATTAATAATGAAATGAAGTATGTGGGCGTGTGTGTGAAGACGTTCTACAGGTGAGATCATTGCACCTAGAAATATCGAATCTGAAATAAAGTACTTGAAAGGATGATCAAGTGCACTCCCAAGAGATTTTTTTGAAATTTTAATTAATAATAAAATTAAACGAAATTGGGCTTTTTTTCGTGGAAACACCTGAAAATATTACAGCACTGAAAGGAGTTTTTCTGCCACCTTAAGCTCTCTCTCTCTCTCTCTCTCTCTCTCTCTCTCTCTCTCT
>JAOUZG010043370.1:1663633-1676399 GCA_026289955.1 Argiope argentata | reverse complement strand
ATTGGTAGATATTATTTTGTTACATAAATTGGCTTTAGATTTTTAATCAACTTTTAACATTTTCCAATAAAATTATTTCAAACAAAAAAAAGTAACATTTATCTTATAAGAGATCATTATATATATACACTAAAAAAGTAGCTTTTATTTTTGTCATCACATTGACAAAAGCTTACACTAAAAAATTAAATTATATCTCATTTGTAAATAAACCTAGAAAATTGTAATAAAATGTAATAGATGTGTAATATCTGAATGAAATAAAATAAATGTTAAACATTATATTTCACAAGAAAAATAATACACGAAAAAGTTTCTGAGATTTTCAAAATATCTATATGATGAATTCCTTATTTCTATTCAACCCCATAATGTTGTATTATTTAAACAAAAAATGATTTAATATATACAGAATGACTATTCTAATTTTATATTAAGAATTAATTTTAAACTCTAAATATTAGACAAAAACTTCCGTTAAGAAAAATTGTCTAAATGAGATAAAAAAGAAAATTATATTTCATGTCTTTTAAATCAATTAATGTTCTAAAAATTAAAGATTTTTGATTTTTTATGCAAATTTCTGGTCCTCGGAATAACATATAATAAATTATTCTTGAGTCAATAACAAATTTAAGAAGTTAAGTTAGCTAAAAAAACTAATCGAGCACTGAAAATTTGAATAGATGTAATGAAATGTACCATTTTAGTCAATGAGTGGATAGAAGAAATACACCAGTTTCATTTCAGTTCATTCAACAATAAAGATGAATGCGAGCCTGTTTCTGTGTATGTGTGTTGGCACTCTCACATTTGACTCGCAACAATTAAATTTAGCCTATATATATATATATATATATATATATATATATGTGTGTGTGTGTGTGTGTGTGTGTATATGTATATGTATGTTTGTTTGTTTGTGTGTGTGTGTGTGTGTTATGCGTGTGTGTGTTAAAGTTAAAAAATATTTTCGGATAAACGTAAAACTTAAAAACGTTTTTTTCCCCATTAATATCAATTTTCCCTCTTTTGGCGAATTCAAATTGTTTTTATTATTGATACAAATATTTCATACTGATCATTCTTCATATGTTGATTATGAGGATATGAAATTATAGCTTTTTTATGATGATTAGATTATAATATACACACAGATTCAATAATGAATGGTTTTACTTTATATTTTAAATAAAAATGTTTAATTTCAACAACAAAGTTTTTGCATTACTTAAAGGAGAAACAGTTGCAGTTTTTCTAAAACATAGGTCAGAAATGAAGACAAAAATTTTATATGTATTTCAAGATGCATTGCGAAAATAATGGAACGATGGAAAGTTTTAAAAATAGTACGTGTTACATTTATATGTTTATATTATAGAGCATGTCCATTAAACTTAAAACTCAAAAATGCGTTGCTGAGGAAGCAAGTTAATAAAATATTTAACCAAAAATTTTAATATTGGCTAATCGGAACAAACCAGCTGGTCGGTAAAGGCGGTTGAAACACAATGAAAAGATGTGCATGAAATTAAAAATCGGTTACATAGTTTCGAAACAAGGGAATAACATCACATAAAGTACTAAGTTTCATTACAGGAGTAATAAAAGCAATTACAAGATAATGCATTGTAAATTATTTTTAATTACTTGTTTAAAGCAACCTAGTTCCTGAAAGTGCATTAATGGAAAACTCTTTATTAAAAGAATTTTTTTTTCTAGGCAAGGATTTTCCTTAATTTTATCATTTCGAATTCGGTCTACATCCTAATTTTTAATAAATTTCAAATAATTCTAGTAATTTGCTAAACGTTTCTTTTTAATTTGTTTAAATTTAACCATAAATTTCAAAACTTGATAATGAACTTTTTCATATGCAATTGATGTATTACAGTTATATATTAGTTATTCAAAATGTTGTATTTTCCTTAAATATATTTATATATTTGTCTGATTAAATATTGTTCCTTATATATAAGTATGATTTATTTACAAAGCAACTTCTGAGAATAAAAACCATTAAACTTTGGAATAAGAAAGCATGTCGAGAAAAAATATTCGATTTTCACATTATCTAAATTTCTATAATGTTTCAAACACCATATAAATCTTTCAAAAAAGGACTTTGAATGAATTTCAATTGATGAACTACCTTTTATCATTGATTTTACTTTTCCTCACGTAGTAGATTTTCTTTATTTTCTACGTATTTGTTATTACGATAAAACAAAAGATTTTTCCCTAAGCTTTCAGATTCTACATTTATTCAAAAATTATATTTAATTTATAAATATTTTGCTTTAAAAAATAGAGCACTTTTCTTTACAGAAAAAAATGCTAAACTATTTTTATAAGCATTTTAAATAAATTTAATCTTTCGGAAGAAAAAAAAATTCTTAGGATTTATTTAAATGATAATTATGTAATTATTTTGCAACATATTTACTGCTTCTTCAACTTTGTATTTATCTATTTCAAAAATAATGCATTTAACATTTGTTTGAGACGATTTTGAAATTATTTGTATTTAATTATTCTTTAAAATTGTATTCTGGATCTAAAAATAATTCAGATCATGCAAAATTAACCGACTCAATCAGTTCCCAAATACAAGATGGAAAAATTTACTCACACCTTAAGTTGATATTTATACAAATTTTGAATAAATAACCTATAGTATTTCTTTTTCTTTGCTGAGACAAATTGCAGTAAAAAATATAATTATCGTAAAATAAAATAAAATAAACACACACAAAATTATAGCTAATTATTAGAACATACGTTTTACTATACGAACAATATCATATTCAACTTTTTTAAACGTAAAATAACAATGTCAAATATGTTTAACGTCCATTATATTTTTAGGTATCCATATTTATTTTGGAGTAAACCGAAAAACCTAATCTAACTTTAATACCAATAGATATTATTTATTTTTTCTTGTAATGTGTTTAAATATTTAGATTGTTGCTACTACAAAATGTTATGAAAAAATCTTAGGATATTAAAATAAAGAAACTAGATTTATAAGATCTTAAGAGATATTTTTTCAAGAAAGTTTTAAAAGAACAAAATCAATAATATGTAAATATTATTGTCTTTGAAAGTTTTGAGCCTGTCTATGCTATTTTCACTCTAGTTCCATTGTTTTAAATTCTAAGCAAAGGTTTATCTCAAAGGTGCTATCTCGCTTTTTAAGAAACAAATAGAGAATGCTTTATGCAAAAAGAATTAAAAGATTTATTTAAAAAATAGGTGTTAAATAAACTTGAATTGGTATGAAGAAGTCTTAGTATGAATAAGAAAATTATTCATATCTTGCAACAAATAGAATTTATAAAATGAACTTATTTTTAAATCTTTATAAATAATAGAAAAAAAAATTTTCAAAATATTTCTTTTTATATATTTTTTTTATTTATCAAAATCTTTATGATGTATATTTTAATCTTTATTCTTATTATATAAACTTTATTTTATAGATTTTATTTTATTAAAATATTTCCTACCTTAAAGCTTATTAATAAAATATTCTGGCTTTGAGCAATTTTAAATATTTAATTTTATTAGTAGTAATAATTAAGATACAAAATAATGAATTTAACATATTTAATTCGTTTAAAAAAATTCGTCATATATAAGTTATTACTATTAGAAATTTCTGAAATATAATATCAACATTTTTAACATACACACATAGCAAATGGAAATTCTGTTTTTAGGAAACTGGGAAATAAATATAAATTATTCAATAAGACTGATAGTTTGTTGTAGATTCACGTCCCCTCCAAAATAATAAGTTTTTTTTTTCTTTCTTTTTTAAAACCATTCTAACTAAAGCCCAATGTAAATTAGAGAGATCCATTTTTCACCATTATCCATTAAAATCAAATTAATGATATTATCATCAAAAATCATAAACAAATTCACTCTAAAACAGAATGATACAATGAAAAAAGAACACCATCATGAATAATAACAAAAAAGAAGTCCCAGAAGTATAAAAAAAGGCTTCAGTAAGTTCGTCGTTTTAAATAAACTCAATTTATTTAGATGAAAGTTATTAGAGAGAAGTCTTTCTTTCTCTACCTTAATAAGTCACATATCATGCTCAAAATAAAAGCAAAATAAAAATAATCGCATGTTCATAAACAATTGTGTTCTTTCATAAATTTCCAATTATTTAATTAGAATTTTTTAAACAACAATGATTTAATAATTGGACGAAATAGAAGACATGTATGACCTATAAGATGAAGAACCTTTAATTTAAAGAAATGTTAATGGATAAAACAAATTTTTAAGCATAATGCGTTAGTTATAAGACATTGCTTTCCGGCAATGTATCCCTACGACTAGACAAATACAATTTTGTAATGTCTTTATGATTTTTCATATAATTTTTACATGATTTTATATATATTCTTTATTATGATTTCTCAAGTCTATATAATATAATCTTAAATCTACTTTTGGAACTCAATATCGTTTTTGAGCCATTAAAAATACGTGAAACAGTATCTCAAGAAAATATGACATTAATTTATTTTAGAATAAATTCACACATTTGAAAAACGCAAATTTTAAAGGAAAAGCTAGCAATTAATAAAATTGAAACACAATTGGAAGTATACTTTTTTTCCTTATTGACACAAATACATAAGAGAAAGCTAAATCATCAAATTAACATTTATGGAGAAATTAAATAATTTTAGTTGGAACATAAATCGCGTATGGGGCGGTGGTTTGAGCAAGGGAGGTTTGTTTACCTGTGAACAGCATTGGCAGATTGGCGACAGGCGAAGTGCTTCCGTAGAATTCGGTCTTTCCTTGCATCCACAGCCGATAGACGTCCGCCGTGGTGGCCCCGTAGCGGCAGGGCAGTTGGTGGGGACAATCTCCGTCTCGAGCCACGCTGCTCTCCCGCTCTTTGGCGCCCACGCCCCCCGTGCAACGTAGCTTCACCTCCCCTTCAATGGTGACCGGTGCGGAGGAACGGCTGTCTCGCGACCACTCTCATTCCTCTTTTCTCGGACAGTTATTGCAGGCAAAGGTTGTCGATGACGGAATATCTTGCTTCAATTATAAAGTTATCGACTGACTTCAGTGCATTTTTCTTCCCTGTCGTCAGTTGATTTTTTTTCTTTTATTTTTATTTGTGGAGGCAGCAGCTTTGCTCAATCAATTCAAAAATATTTTGTTTTTAAATATCAATTATTAGAGCTCATGATAACTTCTGAGTGTTTATTTCTTTCAAAGACAGCAGCTGAGGAGTTTTTTTACTGTAAAGAGATTTTTTCACGAATTTAGCAAATAATGCCCAATCGATATTAAATGAAAGTATCAAATTGTTTCTACCTTGATTAATTTTCGTCTTGGTTGAAATCATCCAATCGAATTGCTTTCTGCTGCAGCTATTCAATCTTTATAAGAAAGAAAATTCGTCATCTTTCAGAAAATGCAAAATTTCATATGGATGCCGATATGCTTTTCAAATATTAAATTAAATAGTATGCAAGAACTAATGAAGATAAAAAATAACTGCTTCGCTTCTCTGTGATATCATTTTAAACAGTTGAAACATTCAACAGCTAATCATTTTATAAACAAGGATACCATCATTATAACTAAGCTTGTACCAAAAGTAAGGCTACACTGCTCTTGTATCTTAATGATGTGCAAATTCAATGTTATGCATGTGCTTGCATAGGTCATCCAGTTCAACAGGTGTTCTCATCCTTTGTAGCAATAAGATTAAGAGTGATTTGTCCTCACTTCCATGCAATCAAATTTGTATTTGATGAAAATGTTAGATCTTGACTTGTTGAAGATATTCATACAACTCTTCTTTGGCATGCTGCAGTGCCATTGACAGGTTGGATCGTCTGCTGCCGGTGTGGTCCACGGAAAGAACACTAGTGTGAAGCCAGACGAGCACGCTTTTCAAGTGGGGAATCGATCCTCCCCCCGATCGCTACTACTTCTAAATGCCCTACTAATCGCGTCGTACCCCGCGACCGCAACCGCGCGCTCCCAGAATCGACCAATGGGAGCTCGGAACGTCCGATACGCGTGTCAAGTATGTGTTGTTCCCCTCCACCCCCTTCCGCCAATCAGAAGGCCGGGATTTCTGCTGGTGGCAAGGCCCAAGAAATGCTAATGAATTGTAGCTGGCTTCCTTCCCTTCAGGAAAAGGGGGTCTTCCTCGTGCGGGGAGATCCCGGATACCCCTGGATTTCCTCAATCTAAGATCCCTCCCCCCCCCCCCCCATGTTTGCGGGGGGGGGGGGTTTTTCTCTTTCTGTGTTCTTTTTTTACGTGTGCCATCACCTAGGCCTGCTAGGCATGAAAGTGTTGTGGAGCTTTTTGACAGAGTGAAAGAGACGGATCTTTGAGGAGGAGATGGTTATTTATGTTGGAGAAGGGGTGCTCGGGGAGGTGGGGACTTTTCGAACCACACACTGGGAGCTTGGTATTATGTTCCTGAGGTAAATCAAACCGGCTGTACCGGCCTCACTTAAGATCAATTTTACCGTGGAAAATATTTAAATACCTCCTCCAATGAATTTATCTTTAATTGTTTCATGGCGAACTGGTACTCAAATATAGAAACAAACTTTATACTATAAGAATGTAATCAGAAAATGTTAAGATGGCAAGGCTTTTAAAAGTTCTTGTTTATATAATCTTATACAGAAAAAACTACGAAAGAAAAAAGAAATTCAAATGACCTACTCAAACTTGATCAAATAGAAAGCTTCTTAATTTATTTTTTTGAAAATACTACCATTATTTTTGAACTTTCTTATTTATTATCATACTTTAAAATACCTACTTTGAAATGATTCAAATATTAAATGGAATAATTTTGAAGAGTAAAGATATTAGAAAGAAAGCTATAATAATTAAGGCTATTTCATATAAATTTTACTTTAATAGATATATTGAAAAAGTTAGTTACAAGAATGTATGAATATGATAGTAATTTTATATATATTTATACATTTAATAAAACTGTTAAATGAATAGTCAAGAAGTTCTGCCTTAAGTCATGGCTTATTCTTCTTCATGAATAGGCAGAGTGTTCAATTTCTTGGCGCCTTTAATTATTGTTATTAGTATTTAAACTACGTGCAGGAATTCGACTGACATTCTCATCATAGTGAGAAAAAAAGAGAACGCGTGAGAACCGTCAGCGCAATAATAGCATAGGCATGCTTTGGAGGGTGGGCAATTTGACATATTTAATTCAACTGTACTTCTAAATAAAATTTGTATAAATTAAAATTTGAAGGACATTTTCGAATTTCTTTCACGGACATCTCCTAAAATTCGAAATTTGTTTTGTGACCCCATCCTAAAAGTGATTATGGCGATTTTTAAAAATTATCTTTTCGATGATATAAATTTAGTTGGCGTCGATTTTTCCTAAAATTTGACTGTCTCTTTTATAAATATAAACAGAAAATTTTTTAGCAGTTTCGTGGCTGAAGAGAGAAGAGACTTTTGAATTTTAAAATTTCGCTTTATTCTCTCCCTTGATGTAGGATTTACGTACAAGAAATATGGGCAAACAGGTGTTTTGATTGCAAGTGATACAAGAGCAGGAAAAGCGTAAAAGAGCGAAAAAGGGACATAAATATTTATCTTGAGGATTGCATTATGTGAGATTCTGAAGGGGATTTCTTTACATTTGTCAATTTCAGTAAGGGAATTATAAGGATATTTTAAAAGAATTTGGTTAGATCGACAAATCTTTAACCGTTCTCTCATATTATGGAAGCTTGTGGATTCAAACAATTTCTCAGATCTTCGGTAGAATTAATTAAATAAGAAAGATGGCATTGTATCAGGAAATAAGAGAACATTTTAGAATGAAGTTAATATGAGCTAAATTAAGATAAAAACTAAGAAATTAATTAATATTCAATAAAGAAGAAAAAATTAAAACAGAATATTAAAGATGACCAACATCCTAAACGCTCATGAGTGGATAGCATTAATATAAACAGCAAAAGGAATCATACTTTCTGAAAACTGCATCACACAATTAAGTGAAAAGATAGTGTCTTCGTATTAAATGTTATAACGGATTAATGTGGAAAGATAGAATAATTAGAATTTACGATTTATTTCTTCAGCTTTCTTTGAATTGCAGTTTTTTGGATACTCGTTTCATATTTTGCATTTTATCTTTTTTATAGTTTTGGGGGACTTCTCTTTTTCTAATTTACTTTAGGCTTTACTGTCTATTTTTCTTGTTATATTTTCACTCGTACTTTAGCTTTGCGTATTTTCTCTTTTGTTTGCATATTCCTTTTTTTCATTTTATACATTACTTGGTCTATATATTCATAGACTAATTTTCAACAATAATTTCACATTATTAATATGAAATTCAATCTATTATCAGCGCATCGTAACATATTTAATGGCATGATTTACTTACTACTTATTAGCTAAAATATTAATTAGCTGCAAAATTTACAAACGGGATCAGAAAGTAAATCCAAGTTTTGCGAAAGGCATTTTTTTATTTAGAAAATAGATTACTATTAGAGTTGTTGTTATTTCGAATGGCACTTGCCATGGACAAACTCGCTGGTGCATCAACGATTTTAAGTTGAAATAAGCGTCTCTTGTTTTGAAGTAGCGCCAACTAGGGTCAAGAGTGCGACTTAGCTACTCACTCATCATATTCCCTTGCACAGTCCCTTTTTACGGGGGGGGGGAGGACACATTCACACAACTCACAGATAGAACATATGAAGATCAACCATGCTCGAACAGGGACTCTTACCCAGAAGTCCCACTATTAGAGTCTTATTATTAATGTGCTTATATACAATAAACAAAACACGTAGTTATTGATATTGTGCCTTAATAAGCAATGACATTATGCCTTTTATAAGCAATGCAGACGTTTGTCATTTCTCTGAAAAAACCACTACATTGCTTTTATGGATGTTGAACATAGGAAATATATTTGGTTGTCTCGGAGATCATGACTGGTAATTTTTAAATCTTTTTATAAACATATTCAATCTCATTAAACATGCTGTAAGGCACAAAGTACACTGTGCCATTTTAATGTTGAAATTAAATGTATATTTTGGACGAAGAGTGAGGCTAGATCCAACACCTTACAGTCATGGATATAAAAAAGATAGACTTTCTCGATTCTTTCAGGATTGTTCGTAAAGGCAGTATATGATAATGAATAAAAGACTATTGAATCAACATTGATAAAACTTCTTTCGACATTTGCAACTTCATAATATTTTATTATAAACAATAAGCATAATAAATACTAGGCTATTAATAACATTGCTCAAATGTCGTTCTGCATTTAGACTTCAAAAATGTTTTGCTAAAAGAATCATGAATTTTGAATTAAACATAAGATTTCAAATGAAATCAAACATATGAAGTAATGTAGATGAACAAGCTGTTAAAAAGCGTATTAGTATAAAACTAGTTACATAAAAGTAAAACAGTAAAAATATTAAATAGAAGCATTGCTATTTGTTAATGAACCTCACGAGAAAATTAGCTCCATTAAATCGGTAAAGCAAATAATAGCTAGAATCCTCAGTGTGTTTTTTTACTTTATATTTTACATGAGCGGTCTAAAAAGTATAAAATATTGTAGAACATCAAATTCTACCTTACATATTATGAAATATTTTACGAATTATTTCTATGCTCATTTTTAATTCGAGGAAAATAAATCTATGATTGCTAATTATCCATAGATTCCAATTTTTAATATATATCTGCGAAAATCACAAGAAAAATTATGTTAGAGAAATTATCATTTGAATACAAGATTGTATTACTGGACATAATGTTTTATTTGTATTGTCTGTTAATATTTAATGCAATTCGACAAAATACTCATTGTCCCCCCCCCATTTTTAAAAATACATATTGCTTATTTCCTTCTCAGATTTTCAAATATTTATCTTAATTAATTTCTGTCACCGTTTTTTAAAAGAAAAAGCACAATGCTGATTATTTACTTTAGAATTTGAATATATTTAATAAATCCTGAAATTTGATAAATTTTTTTAAAGTTAGATGTTTAAAATTTATATAAAAACAAACGTCGATATTAATTGGAGAGGAATATATTATATGCTAAATATCTCCACGATATTTATTTCATTTCCTTTCAAATTTAAATTTTCTAACTTAAATAATTTATACTAACAGATTGTGATTGGAAATAATGAAACTAGGAAAATCATTAGACATATTGCATATTGATATGCTTATCATTTAGTAAATTAAATTTATTTTCTCCATTTTTTACATGAAATTTTACAATATTACGCATATTAAAAATATCTATTAATGTTGATTACCATAACTTTCATTGATTAAATTTGGCGAGAGATTCTGGACGCTCTTTATGAGCTTCCTCGAAATACCAAATCAACAATTTCTTATCTATTTATTTCTTCGTATATAAAAAGTCGTCGATTATTTGATGATCACTTTCTGCTACTTTGTGTTCAGTGTTAGTACAGGCAGCAGTTATTCAACGTTCAAAGTGGTGATGTTTTGAATAAATAATAATCCAAAATTTCATTTTAAATATAATATTTAAGATTATTGTTTATACTTTTCCTCGTTGGAATCTTTAAAAATTAGTTGAATCTAAATTAGTTAAAAATTAGTTGATTTGTTTGAATTAAAAGACAGTTAATGGCTTTAATATTAATGTTATTTTTAAATAGAATAATGGCATCATTAATTTCATTTCCAGCATACAATTATAAAAAAAAATTACATTATCATATTAGAACATGATGTTGTTTTCGGGATGAGGTTTTTGGCGTCAACAAAAATCCGTAGGCGAAAAAGAAAAATTTTATTATCTGCACGCACATCTGAAAATAATCAGCTTTTTACAAAAGCTCTGGTTAAAAAAAAGTTAATGACTACAACAAACAAGACCTAGAAAAATGTCATTTTGAGCACGTGATCATATGAAAGAAAATAAATAGAAAATGTGATATTTTTAAAACAATAAATGCGAGACAAAGCTTTTTTTGGATCGTTTGCAAAAGTTATTAATTCAGCGAAACAATGAAAAGGAATAAAAATATAATTTAACTCGCATGAGCACGTGGTGCTTGGACGTTCAAGAAATGATGTTCTGACATGATACATTGGAATATGCATAGCAGATTTCATTTTATTCTTATTTATTATAAATATTTTTTAATGAGGTATCCTGTATTTCTAAGAGAATAGATATCTGCTGGAAACCTTCATCACTTTATGGCTAGAAAATGATGTTTTCATCTCATTGCTTTTTTTTTTTCCTAATTCAACAATTTGAGAGAAGTTAAAACATTATTTCCGCGTCTTAATATACGCCTTTCTGTACGAAGGATTCCCCGAGTGGTTGGAGAAACCGCGTCCTTTTATTCTCGGTGACGTCTTCTCAAACAGAGCGTCTGGACTGCAAACAAACAATTAAAGCCCTTCGGGGTGCCCAGGCTTTTACCTCGGTTTCCTATTCAGTCGAACAAACAGAGCGACGCCGGCTTCTTGCAGACGGGGAGCTGTCAGGGAAACATCCTCCGGCCGTTCTGAAACCCGAGATCTGCAGTTCTTTGCCGCAATTTGAGACTGAATGAGAGTAACTGGATCTCCATCGATTGCAATTCATTAGATGTGACTTTTTTTGGATAATTAGAAATGAATTCATTGCAGTTTTTATTGAGAGATATTCTTTATTGTATATATATTTTATGAAGATAATTCATTCATTATTATGTCATAAAATCGATGTCATTTGTAAATATTTGTCTGTTTGTTTTTAAAATTTTGATAATTATTTTTACTGAAATTTAAATTCGAGTTCAATACATAAAATCATTACTTTCTTTAAATTATTATTTCTGCGATAAGGTGCCTATTCTTTGCGTTTTGAAATCAGGTTTAAAATTTTGCTCACGTTTGGCAGTAATTTTTGTATTATTTGTTCTTTTTCGCTATTATACAATAACATTAAAAGCTGTTATTTCAACATATCCTTCTTGTAACTGAAAACATCATACATAAATTTAAGAATGCAGGATTTGATCAGTAAATTTAAAAGCGACTGAGTGGGATCTGTAAATGAATTTATAATCGAGCTCCAAATTATACACTCCGTGTCAGAATTCCTCTATCCTTTCAAATGATTAAAGATTCTGGAAACTAAGATTGCTCTTTTGGTACACAAAATAAATGTTTATTTATTTTGGAGTGACGCCCATGTTGAATTTTGCAAATTAGTTTTATAAATTGTATCAATAATTTTGAAATGAATTTGAAATCCCCTTTTCATCTAGCTCTTAGATTATCAGAAGTATATTTATCTGGGTTGCCTTCTGGGTCATGTTACATGCATATACAGTACATGAACATTAATGTTATCTTGTTTATATTAAATTTGTTTTTTTAATTATATTGCCTCCGTTAATAATATTTTCATATAACTGTTTATTTTTTGAACATTTTTAAAGAAGAGGTCCCGAAAGAGATAATATAATTTTAAATCTTTTTCATGCATTTTTTTTCTCTTAACAGTGATTTAAATGATCTGGTCAATGGTTCAGCTTCCTTAAATGATAAATTGGCCTCTCAATGTTTTTCGATTCACTAAATCCAACAAATTTTATATAAAATTGTTCACAGCTTCTCAATGTTTTTCGATTCACTAAATCCAACAAATTTTATATAAAATTGTTCACAGCTTCTCAAT
>JAOUZG010043370.1:1628992-1656490 GCA_026289955.1 Argiope argentata | reverse complement strand
TTCGAATACGTGGAATTCATTTAAGTATGAGAACTGAAGGTATGATCTCAATGTAAAATTTTACTAAACCATATCATTATGGGACTGTTGAAAACAATTTTCATTAAAAAAAAATAGTTTGTCCCCAAATTTCAGCAAAATGGTCGAATGTGGTTCGAACGTCAGCAATAGCATTTCCAATCGTAAGATTTCGATGAACACTGTAGCAAATTAGCATTAATATAGAAAAAAAATCAATAAATATAGAAAAAGGGAATGCACGCAAAAAGTTTAATCGACAATAATAAAGTAGGTAAAAGGAATACGAACAGCAGGAAAAAATTAAAAGAAATGATCAAAATTGATCGAATTGTAGTAATTAAAAAAATGACGGCAATGTAAACCCAAAGAAAGCGCTACCGAAAAAGTACCAACTTCGCATAGCACCAAATGATTGTATATTAAAGCTTAGCCCACACTACCAACCCAAAAAGAATTTATGTATGTGTACCAGAAATAAAACCAATTATTCAAACTTGTTTTGCTGATTAGTCTGGTAAAACAAAATCAAGTCCGAATCCGACTCGACAAACAGAACACACTGCTCATGCGTGAACATTCATCGCCGATTGGGGCAACGTAAATGCGTAAATTTTCTATGCCAGTTAATTTTTTTATTATTATTATATTAATTTTTGATTTTTTTAAATTTCAGAAAGATAATTATAATTTTTCTCATACATATCAATTCCAAGTCTTACAAAAAAGAAGCTCAAGCACCAAAATTTGAATTGATGCCATTTTTAGAGTATACCTTTGAATTTGTTCTTTATCTCTCTGTAAGGTAAATCTGTCTTACAACGCTAATTAAAAGGCATATGATTATATTTAGTACATTGTTACATCGAAAAATTGAAACGCGTATGTCACTGTTTGTCGTGAAAAAACAATTATTTACCCATTTCAACTATAACTAACCTACATCTTCTAAGCAAAATAATTAAATATTGAGTTTTCTTTCCCAAATATATATTTTTGACACAGTATTTGCTTCGTCATTCGTCTATGGTTTGCATCTATTACTTACTTGAACAGAAATATCCATCTAATCACATTGGTCGTTCTTATCTTAGAGAAAAACAGCAAATAAAAAGATATCTAATTAGATGTATTTTCTTAATTCGTGCCAGTGCATTTAGCTTTCAACTGAGTTAAAAGTCTCAGAAAGTAAGCCTAAAATTTTATGTTGATTCGGAAAGAAGCTTAAATCACAAAAACATACTTTAATGATTGGATTGTGAGCTGTCAGTTTCTTCCCTCAAAACTATTAAAAGGGCGATTCCCCCCAAAATTAGCATGATGAAAAGACTGTTGTATATTTATTTCTTTTCCGTTCAGATTTTATTTTAAAAAGAACGAGCAGTTCTTTCATAAAAGTCAGTGCCTTCCTTTGTGAACGGATTTATTATTTCTGCAATCCTCATTAGAAGAAAGAAACAAGCAGAGGAAATAATTGCCTGCTGACAATATTTGGTTCTGTTTCTTGTTTCAAGGTAAGCTTTCCGAAGAACGGTGTAATTAAGATTTCGAGTGAAGAGATAAAGTTTCTAAATGGTTGGTTTTCTAAACATTTATGCTAAAACTTCATTTAACAAAAGATCTAAGAATAGCTTTCACGATTTTCGTATCTTAAAGATGCAGATTATGTCTGCTCTTATTATCAGAAAAATCGGAATTTATGGTTTTGTGTTATGTTCCTTTTTTTCAGTTATTTATGATCATCTGCTTTTATTTAGATTCAATGATATTTTTGGTTGAAATTCGTGATTTGATTTTGGATTGTTTTGCTTTGTATTTTGAAGTCCTTACTATTCATTACATTTTTTACTTCAACTGATATAGTTGTAAGAAAGCATATAACAATAAAATTATATTTCTTATCATAAGTTTTATTTTAAAAATATTTATAAAATCTCGTTTTATTTTTAAAGTTTTTAAATAATGAATAGTAATAAATGGTCTTTGAACTGTTCATTACGGTTTCAAATATTTTTGAATGTTTTCTCAAGACTAAGGATTTTACATCTTCAAAAAATACAATCTAAGTTATATATTATTATGCAGTATGGTGCTCCAGTAATCATAACTCAAAGTAGTGATAAAAATACTGAATTAAAAAATATATACGGAACATCATTTTCCATATTCAGTCATCATTTTTCTATCAGGGAGTATCTACTTGAAATTGCAGAATTATAAGATATTCCATCACTTTTGGCCTAAACTTTAAGAAATAACAGAATGCATTGAATTTAAAAAATAGTTTGGCCTTAGACCCTGTAGTCTGAAACTCAGCCTAAAATCAAATACATTCCTGTTATTAGATGCATTCTTCATGATATAGAATGGTGCAATATTCTTTGTCTAAACTTTAGGACATAGTAGGATGCAGTGAATCCAATAATATTTCGAACTTAGCCCATGAGGACTCAAATTCATCCTATTGTCAAAAAGCAGGCACATTGGATTAGATGACCCGTTGTTGAAAATTTTTAACGCTTATAATATTCGTACATAAACTTTTCTTCTAATTATTATCTTTCTACTTAAACGCGAAAAAAATAATGCTACTTCTATTCTTCTCTCTCATTTGTATCCCAAATTCCAGATATTTCTTCCTATATCCTAGAACAAATATAGTGATCAGTTTTGGATAGCCAATGCTAAAACGTAAATTAATAAAATTGTTATCATGCCTCTTTTCGATATTTTGATTCTATTAATTTTGATAACAATTCAAAGGGATTATATGAGTTATTAATTATTAAGAAGTATGATGACAACTGTATGTAAAATATATTCTGTTTCATATGAACCAGGATATATAAGTTTTTATTTTAACGAGACCGGTTACATCACCTATAGTTCTGTAGTAGGTTGCTGCGGCACATCTCTATTTCAACACTGGAAGATCCAAAGATTAAAATGCTATTATTTTGAAACAACTGTCATACTTTGAGCTTGGACCAAGTTACTTATGGCTTACAGAATAAAAATTCTAACTGCTGATTGGGCGAGGAAGTTTGGCAAGGGAACTGTTCTCTTTTCTAGATTGGCAAATTGATAAGTTGTGCCTCAAAAATCAACCTTGGGTTGCTTCAAAATGGAATACACATGAAATTATATAAATAACAATTCCTTTTATATCTTCGATTTCCTAATTAATAGAAGTAAGAAATATGTAGCTCCTATTTATTTATTTTTTCTATAAATTTGTGAATACATGTTACCTGTATTGATTTTTATAATTGGAAATCCTTACTATTTTTGAAATAAGGAAATAATTCGCACCACCAGCATCAACAGGTTGGATATTTCTAAACCTGTCCCTAAACCTCGATTTTACCATTGGCTTAGCAGGCAATATCATCGAATATCGAGATTAATTCCATCGTATTCAACAGAGCCTATCATCCAAAATATGCAGCTTAATAATTTCTCCAATCAGATCGAAACTCCCCAACTCTTCCATTAGCTCTAGAGTCGGAGGGGGGATAGTTTCCCCACTTATTAAGAGTGTTTGACTTGCAGGCCTCCCCCTCATCTGACCAGGGCACAAGAGGTGTGTACACTAGAACTGTTGCGCCGTTCCACTCCTATCCGACACGTGCAGGTGGGCCTTTTGTAGGGTCTGGAAGTAGCATTGGCAGGTTGTTTAAACTGGTGAAGGAGCACAGTCTTTAAAAGAGGGTAGCAGGGAACAGCCCTTTTTATCCGTATCCATTTTTTCCATTACAAGAAAACTTTAATTACTTTTTCGAAACTCACATTTTTCACAAATTATACAAAAAAGTACTGATGTCAAAAAATTCGAACTCTAAATTTGGACGAATCTCCATATTTTTAGACCTCACCGAGTTCAAGAAACGTGTTTTTGAAAAAAGCCCGTCTGTAAGTAACAAAAATTATTAATAAGCGCTTTGCAAATCAAATAAATTATAATGAAGAAACACATCCATCAACTTTAGCATACGTTTATTACACCAAATTTGTAGATTTTAATTAAATTTAAGGCATATCCTCTTACACGAAGTCTGTCTATCCGGGTATCCGAATATAAATTAACATGATAATTACAAAATTAGAAGAGATAAAATTCGGTACAAAATAGGAGATTATAAAATTAGGTACATAGATTTAACATCTATAACACAGACAACTATCTCGACTGAATCAGATCCAACAACGGGTTGATTGTCTGTCGGTCTGTACTTTCAGAAGCATATAAATGTGCGATAGTTCAAAAACGTAATGACTTAAATACATCAAATGTGGTAAGGGATTTTGTGATTACAGATGATCTTTTGTATCAAATTTTTGTTTTAAACGTTTGAAAAAAACGTTCTAAAACTCAAATTCGATTTTCTGGACTACTAACTTAATGCTAGTTATTGACCACCAAAAAACTCGCCAATGGTCACAAAATATATTCAGCAAAAATGCTAGATTATCGCCAAAGGTTAATATTTTGAATCGGTTGTACGCCAGTCTCATCCAAGACGTTTTCAAGAACAACGCATTTATTATACGAAAAAGTTTTGGAGATGCCACTATCTCAGATTTCTATTTAATTCTTTGGCAATTCATTCATTGTCGTATTGCTTGCTAATGATCTTATATATTCTAGCTGTAAAATATGCCATTTTTTGGCTAAGTAAAAATGATTGCATAAAATACAGGGTGAACTTTTTCAGATACAGAAATTAACGTTTAAATACACTAAAAGATATATTTCAACTCCTGTCCAAATTTATTTAAGAAATCTTGCTTATATGTTTATCCACGTTAGTTGCTTTTGATTTGATCCTTTAACCAAAGAAAAAAAAACCCAAACACATTTTCCTTAAATACTTGGCAATTAAATATTTAGATTCGGTTTGCATAGATTTAATCACTGTAAATGCAATTATGAAATTAAACTATAGATTCAATTATGAAATTAAAAATTTGATTCCAATACAAGAAAAATGAATTAAAGTTTTAAAAGTTATTCACCCAAGAGAATAGAAAAGACAAGATATAGAAGCAATAAATTACCAAAAACAATTCGGATATTATTATGTTTTCAAGTTTCGATTAAAAAGGGAGACTGAAACTTGATAGGATTAGCTGCCAAAAAAATAAAAAAAACTATCGAAGTTTGAATTTTCATTCAAAATTAATTAATATTTTTATTATTTGATAACAGGGGGAAAAAACTGAATTTTTATGAAAAATTCTAATTAGCCATATGTTATAACAAGAATTACGCCAATGATAGTGATATTTTTAAATATCCAATAATTTTTTTTGAAGTTATAGATGATAATTGCGTGATTGAATAAAAATTCAGTTCTACTTTCACAGTAAAATTAAATAAGCAGTTTGAGTTTTATATATATATATATATATATAAGATGCAAATTTAAGGAAAACATTAAACTTGTTGAAATTGATTATTTTTGCTTTAATTATTGTCGATTTTTTAATAATTCTTAATTATTGTTAGAGGATATTTATAATTAATATTTTTCATAATATTAATTATAAATATCGTAAAAAGTTAAATCCTTGTTTTTTTGTTTTCTTTTTTTCAAACTTAGTAACAGTGATGGAGAAAGGAATGGAAATGTAAATTAATCAAGTGATTGATAATTAAGTTGTGAAGATATCAAACTACTCTATTACCTTTAACAATCGCAAGACAAATGTATATTTCACATTTGTGTATTCTGTATATTCACAAATGTATATTCACAAATTTATATTCACATCACAATGTATATCTCACATTTTTTTCACATTTCTAGAAGAAGTGAAAAAATTTCTGCAAAATTTCACATTTATAACATCAAACATGTTAATTTAAGACAATGAGCCGAATAATGATTATTTTGATTACTGTATAGGAGAAAAACATGTATTGTTTCAAAATTCTTGTCTTGAAAAAAGTTTTTAAAAAATATTATTTTTCGCATAAAAAAATGTTCAAAACAAGTTTAAAAGTAAACAATAGTTGATGATAAGTTTATTTTATAAATACCTTTATGCCATAGTATAGGCATATGTTAATGTAAAAAAAATGATGAAGTATTTTCAAGCATTAGTTTAACTAAAAAGCTTTGATCTAAACAAAAAAAATTAATAAACAATAATAATAATAACAAAAATAATAAATAATAAATAATAGCTGAATAAAAAAAATTTTAAACAAAACCTCCTACATACTTGGAAAAAGACAAAACGTAAAATCATCATCTAAAAGCAGTGAGTTTTCGACAAAACATTGGGTAAATAATAATAATATTAATAATGGCTAAGCATTCATTGAAACAAGTGGCTCTGCGAAGTCTGTTGCTATTGCTGTCTCTATTGGAAGTTAGCGATTTTAAACTAAGGATGCGTCTCTAGTTTTGTAAATAGCGTCAATTGGGGCCATGAGTGCGTGCCAGCTACTCACGCATCCCATTCGCTAGCACAGTTCTTTTTTGCTGGGGGGAGGGGTCGCATCTCACTGATAGAGCAGATGAAGGACGATCATTTCCGAATCGGGACTGGCATCCGGGACGCCCAAATCACTGGGAAGACGCGTTAGCCCTGCACCAGGACGTCGCTATGTGAAGTCTACTGTGTTAAATTTCATAATATTCGTTTCAAATATCTCTTGTAATTGTATTATAAGCAATTACTTCGGGCAATTAATTCTTGCCGTAATTTCCTGACAAAGGCAAATCTTCTACAACTAAAGTTTTAGTTTCGTACTCTTCAAAACATATTTGTAGTTTCAAACATGCTTACTATTGTTTGGTGTGAATTATATTCAATATTTTGCTTTTTGAGACAGAAAATTTCAAATTCACTTACTCTCTATTGTTTGGTTCTGTGTATCTTGATAAGCAAACTCATTGGTAAAAATCTTTTATTATCACGATTACAATCTTGAAAAAAATATTTATTATACAGAAATCATTAATTTATTTTCATAACTGGCAACCTCTTCATAGTCACGACATATTCATTCGGAGTTTTATGCTTCCTTCCTTTCTTTTAAAAAATAAAGTCCGAAACAGTAGTAAAAATGAAAGCTCAAAAACATATTTTATGCGATTGGCTCAGATATATCGTAATAAATCTTTACCATCATAGAGAGCCAATACTATTCCATTCTATCGAGTCTCTATCTTTTAATACCCTCTAGAGGACTATAAATCTGTGTTCTCTTTCAGATGCGACTCATCCAAAGGCTACTTTCCACCCAAGCCAGATAAGAGGGACGAAAATTCGAATTTTCGAACAGAATCTTGATCTTAGTCTCCCCCCACCCAACGTTCCCTACGCCCCCACTCGTCGAATGGAAATCGAAGGAACCCACAGCCAGAGGTTTTGACAAAACGGCCTATCTACTGGTTCATAGATTTTGACCAGAATACACCATCTCCTATTTTATTCCCCCTTATATTTTCTTCTGCTCCTCTCTCTCCCTTCACTTCTCTTCACCTCTCGGCTCAAAAGAACATCATGTCCGGATTTCCACCCCAGCCCTCGCTCATCCCCCTTTTTCTGGGTTCTTTCATTCCTTGTGGCCCCCGGGCAGTGGTTCTCCCCCTCCTTCTGCCTTTCGTCCGTCTGTCCGCCTCATATCCTGATGCACTTCCTGGAAACGCGTTCTCATCTTACTGTGTACTGGCTTTTTTTCTTTCCTCCCAGCCTCCTTTGCTCTTGGTCTTCTTTTCTCTCCCTCTTTCCTGCCTCCGAGAATCCCTTTTTTTGCTCTTGCGCCTCCTCCATCGCAGGGCATGTCTTTGTTGTGGGCGCTCTCGCAGAGTGGGATTCGGGACAAACCACCGGGGCTAATATCGCGGGTCACTTTCCACGAGAAGACGATCAACAGAATGGGAGGGTGGATCGTACATAAATTATTGTTTCGACCTTGGCGTATATCATCTGACATGCATCTTATGCTTTCAGAGAACATTATCCAAGTTTTATAAAGGTCGTACTCACACATTAAATAATGTTAATCAATTATAGATTTGGAATGCTAATTCTAAAGATATAAGATTGTTTAATTTAACAATTTCACATACTGTGTATATTCAGAACAAGTATTGTTAAGAATTAAGTATCCTTTTAAAAATATTGATATTCTCTTTAAAGGCTATATAATTAGATATTTTCTTTTGAAAAATTTTCTCCTTTTTAAGTATAATCTCTGTATATTAGACCTCGTCATTTTCTGAGTGTAGATAAGCAAAGATCATTTCAACCAAAAAGAATAAAGAGATCTGTCTAATCTTGTAGATGCCAGGATTCAACATCTGAAAGTATATAGAGCTACAGAGTCAAATCATTTAAGGTCATTTTAATAAATTAATTTTATAATTTTATATTTGGCTTTCATTATATTTTCAGTGATATATAAGCCCCTGAAAATATAATGAAAGTTACAACTTTAAGTAAAATATAATGAAAGTAATAACCGATTTTTTTCACAAAATTGCAGAAACTAGAAAATATGCTTTGAAAATATACAATATATTTTGAATCTAATTTTCAAAATTTCTTTATAAGCAAAGAAAACTCTATGTCCCTTTTTAACTTAAACGTTATCCATGGGAAATATTGTTATTTGCTTTATAAAAATGATAATGTTGCACGAATCATGCTGTATAAAACACAGTACTACAAGAAAGGGGAATAAAAGGGGAACTAGAAACAAACTTTTTTAGAAATTAAATATTTAATAATTTACATTACTAATTCTAGTAAAGAAATATACCTTTATTTTTTTATACATTTTAAATTTTTACGTGATATTTGAGATATATGTGATTTTCATGTTATATTTCCATATATTTATAACTTATTCGAATCCTTAATTGTGGATTATAAAAATTTACTCTCAGAGTTCGCTTGGAAATCTGATTAAAGCTTAAGAGAAACGTCTTTATTTGGGCAATTTCTTTCAAAAAGGAATTAGATTTTAACTTGTGATAGATAAAGTTTTCTTCCTCATTATAGTGAGACACCCTTAATCAATAATATCTTCGTTTAAATAAAACAACTTTATACTTTAATTGTTTTAGTATTTTTTATATTATTTATTTGTTAAGAATTTGTTTTGTTTTTGCTTTTAACAAAGGCCCGATTGAATCTATACAACTATAATATTAAGTTCGTTTTCAGACCGGTCATTTCTTCGTATAAAACTCGTGAATTTTGTATCATGTGAGTTTCTCCTATCGAGTTTCTTGAAATTTTAGCCAAGAAATACTTATTTCTGCTGAATATATTTCAGAGGTGTGAATCGAATCATTAAAATCTTAGCTATTTAGTTTAATTATTTTAAACCTCCCATTTTGTAATAGCATGAAAATTTTTTGTGATGAAGCGCCTCATTGCAAACTTCAGCCTGCTCCAAATGAGCGGCACTCTGACTCTAAACTTCTGTACAGCATCGGGAAGAGACGGGTTAATTCCGAAAATTTTCATTTGCAGCGGCTCTTTTGAGCGGCGTTACGTTCTTGAAGCCTTCTGCCCCAAGTTGAGCATTCACCAAAAGGCCACTATAGATCTCCGAATATCAATGATCTCAAATATGGTATCCACTCAGCTTCATGTTCAGATTTAAATATTTGATCAGGATGCCGTTAATGTATTTCATTTATTATTTCTATATTGTTTCAACTGCACCATCTGACCAAATGTATTCGATCACCACTTAAAAATATCATTCTGTCTGGTGAAACAATTTGATACGTAATCGAAAGCTATTAAAGATTTAGTAGTGGTTTGTCAGGTAGTATTTATGCGTTTGTGAGGCAATGAGTAAGTCAAAACTGTGAGTTTTGATCGTGGCAGTTTAGTGGATCTCCTTTGTGGCAATTGCGGTTCGTGAGATATCAGATTTTCTGCAGAAGCCTAAATATACTGTGAATGCTGTGATTGTGAAGTGGAAACTTGAGACAATGAAACTGCGAAAAAAAAAGAATTGGTAGACAAAAAAACACTTGGTAAATTGCAGCCGTAGAACTTGGAAGACGATAGTGAAACAAAATCGCAAGTCCCCGTTGGTGGAAATTTCTCAGGAGTTTCAAAGTTCATCAGTCGTTAGTGTTAGCATCAGGACTGTTCGTCGAGAGTTTAAAAAAAACTTGGGATTCCATGGTATTGTAACCGCGCACAAGCCGGACATGATTTTACAGAATACGAAGCATCGATTACAATAATGCAGAGCACATTGTCATTGAAATGTGCATACGTGGAAAACTATTCTTTGGAGTGAAGATTCTCGCTTCAAAAGTCTGTTGGACGGACGCGTCTGAGTCTGGCGGATGCCCGGCGAACGTTTCTTTGGTGACTGCTTTGTGCCATTTGTTAAGTTTGGTGGTGGAAGCATAATGGTGTGGGGATATTTCTCGTGGTTTTGTCCTGGTTCCATTAGTTCCTAAGGTTAGAAATTAACTCTGAGATGTATGTTCACATTCTAGACAATTCTGCACTCCCAACTCTATTACAATATTTTGGGGAAGACCCATTTCTCTTCCAGCAGAAATACTCCATTTATACATCGAGGCTTGTGCAGACGTGGTTTGACGAAATAGGTTTTCAAAAACTGGATTGGCTTTCTCAGAGCCCCTATCTGAATCCCACAGAATAACTTTGGGACAAATTAGAGCACAGATTACGTAATCAACCTTCCTCACTGCAAGCACTGATTTCAGCTCAGATGGAAGCCTGGAAAGGAATTCCTATAGCCACCTACCAAAAACTGGTGGGAAGTCTTCCCAGACGTGTGCAAGCCGTCATCGATGCAAAAGGACGATCAGCGTTATATTAAGATATGCCTCATTGCGCTATAAGTCCATACCACTGGGTGTTCGGATACTTTTGGCTAAATAGTATATGTTGAAGTTAGACTTTGTTCAATCACGTCGTGTACGTAGGAAGTTCTCTATATCATGTCGTAGTATTATTTCATAATGCGGTATTAACCATAATATTATTTGGGGTTAATTCTGATATTCTAGTACACGATCTTTTTTTTGTACATTTGCATTAATTATTTACTAAGTGAAGTGCAGCGGAGTATTTAAAAAGGGTTTTGATTAAAAATATAAAAGCATTTTAACTAAAAAAGATGTGTTACTTAAAATAAAATAATATTCTTTTAAGAGTACCAACTTTATTTCTTTGTTATTGTTTCAGTTGATTGGACAAAAAACCTCACAAATCGATTATTTATTTCATTAATTCGATGAAACAGTAATTACAGAAAGTTTTAAAAAATATTCTGAATAAAGTCTGCCAATTCATAATTGTTTCAGATAATAGTTTAAAAGAAAAGTAGCAGTTAAAAAAAGTGAAAAATTATAACCTCTTTTAAAATATTATCTTTAAAAATGAAAAAAAAAATTAAATTTCGAAAACACACGCATTTACCAATGGAAATTCTAGGTTACAATTTCTGTCAACAATATTTGCACTAACTACTATCCACCTGAGAAAGTTGTCAAAGAATTTTAATACTTTCGACTTTATGGGAAAAAAAAACTTTATTTAAGTTGAAATTTGCTAACAATTTCAAAGTTTCCTGGTGCTTGTCATTTCGCTAAAAACTTCATGGAGTTTTGATATTAATCTTAAATAAAAACCATACGCATCAAGAGATTTAATAAATATTGTTTTAATTGAAAGATGAATGGAATTTCGCATTTTTTATTTTTTTATTTTCTCTCATTCTTGTATTTTTTTATTCTATTTTATATCCGAATTCCTTGATGAATGATTCTATTTTTTTTAATTCTATCAAACAAATATGAGTTTAAAACTTTTCTCAGATCTAAATATTAAATACTCGTAAACTAAAATAATAGCATATGAAACAATCTGAGCAAACCTTCCATTAAAATATTTCATCGAAAACCGAGAAAAGTAAATTTGTAAATCAACCAGGAAGCATACAAATAAGATTAGAAATAATTTTTTGTTTAAGAAACTTAATTATTGTCAAAAAAACATTAGAAATAAAATAAAAAAATACTTCCAATTTATTTTTTTGCATGAATTGGAAGTCCGTTATCGAGACGGTATGCAATTTCATTAAAGTGAGTAAATAAAAAAGATATAAAGGATTAAGAAGTTTATTTGCAATCAATCTTTCCTTTTTAGAAAATTCTGAAACATGAAAGGAGAAAGTTGCTATTCATTGAGTTTTCTTTAGTAGGGGTTTAAATGTGTTAGTTAATGCTTCATATACAATATATCATTCAAAAGTCCTGTTATTAATTTTATAAAATTAATATAATAATATAAATATGAATTATGTAAAATATTTGTTTGCAATGTAGTTTGAATGTATAATTTTATATGCAAATATGTTTTCATGCAGTATTTATTGAAATAATAGTGCTATGTTAGTAGTATAAATAATAGTGTTATGTTTCTATATTTTAATAATGAAATTCATTTTGCTTTTTCACACAAAAAAAAGAATTTTAGAATTAATTCTGAATTAACATATTTTACACAGACATGAAATAAATCGGGAAAATTTTAATAATGCAGTCCTCTTTGTAAACAGTTATTTATTTGTAGATCAAATTTTTTTAAAAAAGCCACTCTTTGTTAAAATCCCCATCATCATATCAGCCGATGATGAAAAAACTTACATGAGATGGTCTTCTTACATGACATGATCTCATGTATGAGATCATGTCATGCCAAAGCATTAATACAGTAATTTTTATTTATCAATTAGCATTCATCATTTTGAAGGCTAATACAGTAGAAAAATAATACCGATCTTGCTAGTTGATGGTTTTCTTTCAAATTGAACACTAAATAAGAAAACACTGGAGTAAAATATTTCACATCCGTATAGAATATACTCTTTGATCAATTTTACCCATATTTATTTTAATTTGATTGATGACAAGTAATTCAATAAATTTTTTAATATGATAATGACTAATGTATTTTTTAAATTAATTATTTTAAAACTTTTTTCATTGATCATAACAAGAATACTTTTAGAAGTAAGGTATTTGTAAAATAATAGTTTACACTTATAGAAATCCTTCCGTGATATTTCGAATTTGTTACCACGGCGATTAAGTTAATATTTGCTTAATATCTTAAATTAGTTGCCACATTTCCTAAGAAATTCCTTTATTGTTCCCCTTCCTATGTAAATCTTCGAAACATTGTCTGATGTTCAAATGCAAATGAATTGATACTTTTTTATTTCAATTAAATATTTCTATTTATTTCATGAACCAAAGAAGAAATTAACTTATGTTCATTTTTTAAAGGAAAATTCTGGGTTAAAATTTAATGAAATAGAATAGAATGGAATATCGCAAAAGAAACTTAATTGGGAGTTATAAAAGATCTTTATATATTGAAATTTATTAAATTCATACAAGTATAAGTTATGCATATGGGTAAACATTACTAATCGCATACTAATTAAATGTACCTCTAAAAATATCTTGCCTGAAAATACAGTTGTTGAGTGTTCTAGAAGAAGGCCTAAAATTGGATAACTAATTGTGTTGATAGAATTTTAATAATAGTAGATCAATAATTTCGGTTCTGATAAGAAAGGATAAATGAATTGAGGTTGTTAATGAGTCAAAACAATACGAAAATATTCTATATGAAGACTTAAAAGAAATTGAAAGGACTATGTTAATGGGATTTTAATAAATATTTGATCAACCATGTTGTAATTGTCTCTGAAATCCGTCCATAATGAAATCAACTTTTTGAGATGATTAAAGCGTAAGCATTCTAGAAGAAGGCCTAAAATTGCTTGAGTTGACTGTTTTGATAGGATTTT
Organism: Argiope argentata; assembly: GCA_026289955.1. Lineage (NCBI taxonomy): Eukaryota > Metazoa > Arthropoda > Arachnida > Araneae > Araneidae > Argiope > Argiope argentata. The sequence continues at coordinate 1,642,629 of JAOUZG010043370.1, read as the reverse complement.
TGAAAATATCAGCAACAAGTGGGGTAGTTGTGACTGAAATGTAGCCACTACAAGATAAATTCATTGAGAAGGTTAATGGGTTAAACCAAAGGACAAACATTTTGGAAGAAGGCCTAAAATTGGTTGAACTTCCTAGAATGATAATGTTCGATATATTTGTAATTTTAATTAAAATTGTCTTTATTTTATTAATTTTGTTCTCGCGTTCTTTTCTGTTTCCTCTGCATGTTCTTTGTATTTTTTTATTATAATTTAAATGTAAGACGTTATATCTGGCAACCAATGCAATGTTCAATTTGTATTACGTTCTTGGCAACAGCTATTATGTTATTGTTCTTATTGGTTTTAGCCGCACTCTGCTGCAGGCTTAAAACTTTTTTTAAATGGAAATTAAACGTGTTTATACCTTCAGAAACTTTTAACTTGTTCTATAACGATCAGACAGTTTTTTTAATAAGCGTAAGATTATTTAGTGAATCTGATCAAAACGGAATAAATTTCAATTAAAAATCAATGAGCAAGCATACTAAAAGAAGGCCTGAAATTGTTTTGACCAACTATAACAATGGAATTGATTTTAATAAATATCAGATTAATTAAGTGTTAATTGTGACTGAAATCTGGCCTAGAAGGAATAAACTTATTGAGATAGTTAATGGTTAAACATTCTAGAAGACCAAGAATTGTATTTTAGTAAATATCAGATCATTTATGTGACAATTATCGTTGAGATCTGGCCAAGAAGGTATAAACTTGCGAAGACGGTTAGGATCCACTGCTGGATCTTGGTGAAGAAAAAAACAAGCGGAATCTCAGTTTGCGGACGCTCCCCGATCGCTGGCAAAATGAGGCGCTCGGAGATATGCCGTATCGCCGGGAGCCTTTTTCCTGGACTCGAGCTCGGCCTATCAAGAGTCCTCTAATCGTCTATCTGGACACGGGTATCTCTCTTCTCTTCCATCGGACGGATCAAAAAACGCCTCCTCCACTCCACATTAGCCCCCTCCGCCCCGACAGAAGAGATTGAAATTTATTGCTGCCCCGCTGATGACGATTCTTCTCGCCACCCAAGTTAGATTAGGTTAATCTATTCGCCCACAAACGCAGAGGTGCTTTCCATCGAAGGGGAATTGTTTGCATACGCCAGACGGGTTCTTTCCAGGGTGTGTCGTACCTTCGCACGAATGCAGTCGTTCAGATTTCAAGTAATGCATGATTAAGGATAAATAAATGGATATAATGATGGAGTTCTGTCATGAAATTATCAATCAAATTTTATTTTATAGAATATAAATTTAATGAGTTGTAAATCTTGTTAGTATCCGTTTTCATCTTTTTTAAACGTAAAATTATTATTTTTTATTTCAGGTATTATTTTTTTTAAAATTAATGTCTCTTTAAGGTTATTTTTTATCTTTTACTGAGGGTACCTCAAAATGTGTTGAACCTTTTCCCCACGGTTTCTTTTAAAGAAATCTTTATATTTTTCATGCATAAAATTTATATTGTAAAGTCGCAATGCTGACTAAAATAATGTTCGGTTGAATTAAAAATTTATATAAATTTATATCATAAAACTACAAGTCACACATGGTTTAACAGTGAAATAATGCTAGGCTGAATCGGAAATATGCTTGAAATTTATGTTTTATAAATTTCAAATAAGGTTTAAATAGGGTTAAATTTTAAATAAGGTCACAGTTCAAATAAGGTTTAACACTGAGATAATACTTGACCAAATTGGAAATCTGCTAGAAAGCGCTTGAAAATTCCTACCAGACTACGAAGCTCCTGCTCTCTCTATTACTTATAACGGGATTGAATCAACTATATTTTAATGCAGATTCCTAAGAACTGCTATCAACATATTACAATAGAAAGATGACCATCACTTTGACTCTGTTATTAAATTAGATAGATAATATGCAATTTCTATGGGTTATTATATGTGCTAATGATCCACGTTTTGACTCTTCTTAGCATCGTATTTATAATTCAATAGCTATGTGTTATTAATATAGAAAAAAACTGTGAATATTATGCGAAATGGTATATTATTTCAAATAATGCGACATTTCAATAAATGATGTAGCATTTTTAAAAATTATACAATCCTAAATCTTTCATAATTTGATTGGAAATCGTTGAATTGATATATAGATCGTGTTTAATTTTAATAAATATATTAAAATTATTTACAGGCATTTTTATTTCCCTCGACTGATTGTCATGTAATGCTAAATTAGAGTTTCAAATGGTTTAAATGCCATATGACTGAAATGTATATGGAGCATTGCAATAGCCACTAAATTTTTTCCTCTTGTCTTTTTAAGGAATTTTATCATAACCGAAAGATACGTTTTCTTTCAAGATGCGTTTTTTAACTTTCAATCTTTTAAAATTTTTTGAAATAGTTTCACATTTTAGACCAATTTCTAAAGGTCAAATGATTCTTGAACATAAATTTATTTTCCATTAAAAGATTTCTATCCTCTTAAAGAAATTTGACATTAGAGGCAACCTTAAAATGATTTATTCTATTCCAGTTTTTGCATCTAAAATGTATTTAGTCAGAAATTTCATTCCTTTGTTTCGTATAAAAATACAATCGCTTTTTCCGAAAAACTTTAGATCGATTGTCTTTTTGACACAATACTCTGTCAAACGAGGAGGATCTGTCGGAAACATCTTTTCTAGTTCCCTTTCCGCCCCCTCATTTTGTTCTTAAAGTATCTATTTCCTTTTTGACTCTGAAAATATCCTCTCAAATGACACTCCAGACCGTTCACAGAGACTTTTTGAAAAAGAAACCGACCTATCGTGATTGGAAATCAAAAGACTTTCTTTTTAAAAAGCTAGAACGTGATGAGGTGTTAGTTTTCTTCCATAATATTGAACTTTTATTGTAAAATAAATATTATTTACCAATTTACATGGATAAATATATTCAGATTTATGTTATTTAGAATATTATTAATATTGTTCCTCATACAGAAATAATTAGAACTATTTGCAGTGGCTATTGCATAAGTATTCTTACTACTACTTACTTACTACTAAGAATACTTATTACATAAGCATTCTTACAACTACTTAAGCTACTTACAGTAGCTATTACATAATGCATCCATTTTGCCACTAATAATTTTGATAATAATAAATTTATTAATAACAATAACCGAATTTGGTAAAATCAGGTATATTTTTATTATATGAAGAGAAAAGTAAAAGAAAAACACAAACCTTTGGGCTTTTATAGCTTATTTCAATGACAATTAAAAAAAAATTTCAATTACTATTCATAAACAATTATTCCTTAACGGTTCACTTTTATATTGTCACCACTTGTATTATTTTAAAAAAAAATTTGAAAAATTCTATGATTTTCAAAATAACGCTTGACCCATTTCGACATTCATTGGCGGGTTTCTCCAACACTTTCGACACCATTCGAATTACCAATGTTTATTGCTTAGTGCTACTTCCAAAAAGCTCACGACTTTTCAAAATCTTAGAAAGAAGATGTGAAATTTCCAACAGCCTTTACATTGTGTCATTTTAAGTAATATTTTATACCTGTAAAGAGTTTCACTTTTTTATTTAGTTCCTAAATTAATTATATTTTTCCCTTTTTTTTCAGAATATAATCCCAGAAAATATTGATTTACGTTTTAAAACAGATTAACTGTATTAACTTGGTTACAGTTTTAAAATTTACAACTGTTGAGCGTCGATAGTTTACATGCATTTGGAGTTTTTAAGCATGCAGGCGGTAAAACATAAAATAGTTTAAAATAAATAAAGACCAATTTCTTCAAGTGAATTGAACAATTATTAACCGCTTCCAATGAAGGAAGTTAAAGATATAACCTGAAAGAGTGGAAAGTCGTCACTGGTGGTGAAGCCGAATTTTTAAATCTCTTATTTTTTGGGATCCGAAATTTCTGCATTTGTAAAATGATGGTTTATTTTATTTCACAAATTTTTACAAATTTAAAATTTTTGAACAATTGTAAGCTCAACTTCTGTTATTACGATTATTGCATAATAAATTCCTTCGTTTCCATATTGGCAAATATTTTATGTATAATCTGAGTAATAATATAAGGCATACTAAATTCTTTGCGCAGTGTAGGCCATTTACTTTTTGCTAACAGACCCTAATCCATAACAATTATTAATAGCTATTATAGATTCGTGCATAAGAAAAGGATAAATTGCCTGAAAAAAGGAGTGACAACATCTATATCAAAGTCCTTTTCTAGTCCTACTAAATTTCAAATTTTTACAAAGTAAAAGCATAGGCTGGCATTCTAGAAATTTGACCTCTCCTGTCCATATAAATAAAAAAGAAAGATAATTTTCCTTTTTCTATTGTTTTTATATAAGAGAAAAATAAACTAATAAACGAATTTATAAAAAGTTTTATAAGTAATAGTGTAAAAGCTATCAATTTTTGTTAAATTTTTGATAGTTACGATTATTCCTCCCTAATGATACTATATAAAAAAAGTGACATCGCATGTATTTAAAAATAAATAACAAAGCACGTATGCATCTATAACGGATATTCCCCATCCTATCTGGTAATCTGAATCATGAATAGTAGTATGGGAGTAAAAATAATGCATGTTTCAATTTCTTACGTAGAAGGTCATACCGTGCTAGAAATGTACCCATTAAGAACACATTATCACTTTTGTACCATAAGGGAAACTATTACCTGCTACCTTATACCTTTAATTAACCTTTGTATTTCTTATACCTTTAATTAACCATTTGTCCCTGAGGGGAGTGTACACCCCAGAATTTATACAGAATTAATTATTGGGTACATAAATTCTACTTTTGAATGGGATTTAAAACTTGTAGCATACAGAAGTCGAGTCAAAAGGATTAAGGTATGCTCGAGCATGTCTCTTTCAAACAATGTCGGATTTTTACTGCAAGGAATTTTTTCAGATTTAAAAAAAATGGAATGTGATCTTGACTATACAATTTTCTCCGGTACTGAATAGTTTCCTCACAATTAAGAAAGTTTTGAACTTTTTCCTATCAAAACAAAACAAAACAAAAACTTCAGTATAAATTAGAAGTTCTCCTGACTACTTACCTATAAGAGAAGATGTAAGATTTTGTAGATTGCCGGGGGGTCGGGGGGGTTCATTGAAAAATATTGTTTATTCAACTAAAGACTAACTGTCATGGCTAGAACATCTCTGAAATTAAGGATGTATATTATAATTTGTTTGGAGAAAGTAAAATAACTAAACGGATTAATAAACTGGTGTACCTTGAAATCTAAATATACATATTAAAAACTTATATCAAAATACAGAAAATACATATAAGCTTTCGTTTAAAACTACTACAACACCCTACCAGTGAACGATATAGTTCACTATACCGAAATATCAAGTATCAAAAAAATTATTATCGGAAATATAATCAATTTACTAAAATTAAGAAAGGAAGGAAGCAAAATAAGAACTGTTCGTGAAATCTTTTTTAATTCCTACTATTATTAAATTATATATATCTTGTTCGAATTTCAAATCGTTAATAAAATCCTTATTATTCATTCATTCAAGTTTAAATAGATTTTTAAAAACTTGTAATTGATGACACTTCATATTAAGTATAGTTTTTTTTTTCAAATATTATTTCATTAATTTAATTTAATTCCTTTATAATACTTTAAATACAGTTTTAGCCGTTTGAAATGAAAACTGAGATCAAAAGGCAGTGGCTCAATCGGTGAGATGCGAGGATTTCAGTACATTTCACAGGAAAGGTATAGAATGCTAGTTCAATTCTTGCGAATATCAACTATTTATTAATAAATTATATGTATTAATTGTAACTTTTCTAATAAAAAGTGACAAAAAAACTTTTTTTGTTGACCTAAGTAGGAATTGACTTTCGAATTTTCTTTTTTAATATTATTTGTTTTAATTTAGCTCGTGCTTATCTCTTTTACATGACAGCTGAAAGACAAACTTTCACTCTTTTATATTCACCTCCTTGTTTACAGCTAAGATTTTCTGTTCAAAATTCCCCCAACCTCTCCTAAAAATTGCATTCCCAACCGCTGAGAAAATTTTTCTTTCTGCAATCAGGATTTTCTTCTCTCGCTTGAGAGCATTTCAAATGTAGAATCAATCTACTATCGCGACTCCATGTTTTCGTTTTTTTTTTCTTCCTCTTCATTCCCAACCCCTGTGCGTTGTTTGCCAACCCTTAGGTTACTGAGATTGTTCGAATCGTTATTTTCAACGGCGGATCCCTTGATTACCCCCTGGTTTGGTTTCCAGTTCCCTTCCCCCATCTCTTTTTAGGTTTACGCAGCAAGCGACTCTTGAGAGGAAATTGTTGTCGTTGCGGGTGCGCGCAACACGAATTGGACTGAGAAGTAAACAAGACGACAACCGAAACTCAAGTTTAAGTATTGTATACAAAAATGACACTGTTTTCTTCAACGCTTGATGATGCAGCCCCCCCCCAGCCAGTCTTGACTTCTGTATTCTAAATACAACGCGTCACAGATGTTTGATGATGGAACGTTAGGATGTTAGATTTAAATATTTAAGGCGAGCTCAGAAGATTTTGGCAAAAAGACGTCGAATTTTCAGTTCAAACTTTGTACCAAAAATTGAAAAACAAAAATGTTGTCTAACTAACTAATAGTTCGATTGAAATGTTTGGAAACTGAAATTGCATACAGAAAAGACTGTTCAGTATAAAATACATTTTTTTAAAAAAATATAATGTATTAAAAATTTATGCCAGATGTTACAGCTAACATCATAAAAAGGAACAATCGCGGATTTAACATGAGCCATCTTCGGCATAGCATTATAAAAAACTATTCTGATTAGGCAAAAATTACCATTCCTAATTTTCAAGGAAAATAACGAATTTCTTGGGGTAATTATTTAAAAAATGTAGTGAATAGGAATATATAAACATACCTTTTGTTAGCATTTAACTATTTCAAAAACTTTTAAAAATTGCTATGAATAAAAATAGTTTAACAATTTTTTTTATTCTCTTTAAATATTTCTTTGCTTATTTGGTAGCGCACATTAACTTGTTAACAGCATTCACAAAATAAAATAATTAAATTTAAAGAATTAAGAAAATTTAGTTTATTATCTTTTACTGTGTGATGAAATTATACATATATCACAAAAAAATTCTAATGAGAAATGCTAAAAAATTCTTATAAGAAGAACTTGTACATTTCTTATAGTAAATGTTTCGTTTGATTATTAAAAGTAATTTTTAGAAGAAAAAAAATCGCAAAAAAGCTATGATTTTCTTAAAAGAAAGTTGATAGGTATTCATTATCAATTTGAGATCCCTCAATCTGATTTTTTTAATCACAAATAAATAAATAAATAAAATAAATGCTAGATTATGGTTAATTGTATAAATTATATTCGAAAAGCATCAGTTTTAAAGAATAGTCTATTTTAAACATTTTAAGAGGCTTAAAATATCATGTCTCTCAAAGGATATTCTGAATGAAAGTATTCCCAAAATAATTTGATAAAATATTTTATCATTAATAACTGACACCAGTTAATTTCGATTTGAAAAATTTAAGATAAAGATTTATTTATGTATTTTGCATATGCATATTTTGAATATATATATATATACGTATCCTCAAAATATTTCTCTGTTTAAAAATTAAATTCTGATTTATTTATTTAATAATAAATAAACAATTCATTCGGCATTTCTTAGATTCGAAAAATACTTTTTGATTAAAGGATCTTAACTGATAAACTAAAGTTTTTGAATAATTATTGGTCCGCGGGTGGTAAGGTCTCGTGAGCCGGGGGGTTTCAGGTTCGATATCCGGTTCCACCGAAGAGCCGTCGTGCAAGGGGGTCTGTTGCACGTTAAATCTGTCGTGACCTAAAGTCTTTCTACTAGTATGGTGTTGAGAGGGGATTTGCCTGCTCAGGTGTTGCCCTCGTCATCTGACCGCTGTTCAAAATTACAAGGTCCATCCCAAAATAGACCTAGCATTGCTTTACAACGAGACGTTGATATAACTAAAGTAAACTTGAATAACTGATTTCGACAAAAAAATTTATTTTCAAAAGTTATATTTCATACATATTCTATTATTCCTTAGTTCCATTTGTGTAGATTTACAAAATTATTGAAGCTTTTTAAAAATTAAAATGTGTGCATTTAGAGCTCGCCTTCTGCATTTAAATTACCATGATCAATTTGTTTTTTAAATAATACATCAATTTTCTCTTTTTCACAATTGCAGGCAAGCTTTGCTTACAAAAATAGTTTTATTATTACTTGTTTTTTATTGAGTTTACTGTGAAATAAAATACGGTTGCAATAATAAAATAAATTCGCAACGGCGCAACATACTTTAAATATGGCAGAAAATTAATTTTGTAATCCATTGGGAATGTCGTAATGGGATAAAATAACACGCGCAACTACACTTGTTATGCGATTTGTCTCTATTGTAATATTTTTTGATTTTTTTTTTGTTAAATTTCCCTATACATTTTAACTGAATTCTTTTTTATGATGTATATCCGTCGGTCTTTATTTTTCTTGAATGTTATTTCTGTTTCTGAAAGCGTAAATGAAGTTATCAAGTACCTCTCCGAAAAAAATTATTTTTTTGTTGTTTCAGCATACTAAATACTACCAATCACTTACTCGAAAATCAAAGAATTCTTTAATTAAAATTGCCGAATCTCTCGCAAATATATATTCAGAAATTATAATTATTCTGTTTATGTCATACATTCGCTTGAATGAATTGTTCATGAATTTTTTACTTGTATCTTGTATTTCATTTAAATAATCACGTTTCTCATAGAGCATTACATACACATAATATTCAAAAATTAATAATTCTTGTTATGTTAATCATGCGTTAATAATTAATTGATTTTCAAAAAAGCAAATCCCAACTCCTCGTACAATTTCTGAAAAATGTAGTTTACTTTTCCTTGAAACGAAACCTACTGAGGTCCCTGGAAGCCCGGGCTGTGCCCCGCACGCCCCTGCCTGGCGATGGTAGAGCAAAATCAATTGACCTCCCGAATCGAAACAAACCCCCATGTGTATATAAAACAAATTCAATAACAAAATAGGGGAGAAAAAAAGAGGCCGAGGAAAATAGATGAAAAAAGAAGGGAGAACAAAAGTCGAGGCGGCATTTTCGTGCCATTGCTTTGTCAATTTGCGACGCAGTTCGGCGCGAAATTGGAAGCAAATTGAGCTGGGATTTCCTCCTCTGTCGAACGTGATTACCCACCCCCGGCCCAGGCCTAACGAATTTTTGTCCAACGAACCCCTCGGCCCGCAAAAATCACCACCCAGATGACTTTTTGGGAATGCTGAGAGTTTGGAGGGTACCGGTGCGGTTTCTAAATGTGCAGCGAAACTAGAATTTGTGCTTTGCTTCTTCTGCTCTGCATCACAATAAAGAAGTTGTTAAAAACTGATTTTCAAAGTAAACTAAGAAGCAAAATATCTTTTATTGAAATTCTGAAGAAAAAAACGACGAAAAATGTAAATTTCAATTGTGAAAATAAATATTTTTAATAAATCTATCTCATCAATAATATATTTTAATTCCTATAAATTGTATTGAATATCATAGTAAATAAAATTTTCACTTTTTATTAAAATTCTAAAGGGAATAAAATGTAAATTTGAAGTGTGAAAACTAATATTCTTATTAAATATATCTCATCAATAATATAATTTAATACTTATAATTATTGTGAATTTTCTTTACTATTATGTTCACTACAGTTTAACTCAGCGGCCACTTTTATGATTTTAATATATTGAAAAAAGAGAAATTCTTATTTTTTTTCATAATTTTTTTTCATCTTTAATGTATAATTCAATTTTTAAAATATCATAAACACTTTTAATAATTTTTTTTTCAAATTTATGAACAAGTGACATTTTTTAAATGCAGTTATATCTAATTGATTGCTAGATTTGTCTTTCATGACTTTCGTTATGAATGCTCTCTTTCAAAAATAGATCTTGTTTCATAAAAATTTTTCGTGGTGATATTTAAAAAAGATGAGAAAAAAATTCCGAAAGGCTATTTGACAATTTCATCTCTGTAATACATTAGTGTGAATAAAGTCTTAAATATTTTTTCTGTAAAAATATAAATGTTTCTGATAAATAAACTGCAACTGCATATCTACCTATGTAGTGATACATTGTATTGAGGGTAATTTAAAATAGTAGCGTTTTGCGTCAGTCATTTATTTAATTTTAAACAACTATTGAATTTTGCTTGAAATAAACCTTTATATATTTTCGGAAACTCAAAATATTTTTTTACTAATATCGAAATTTATTTCATAATATTTAAATCATTTTTTATTATTATTATTTATATCACTTTCATTTTTGAGATTAGTTAATCTTACTTTCAATTTTTCATTATCGTGTTTACATATTTCTGAAAGCACAGACCACCAGACAGTCGACCCCTCTTTGGATTTGGCTGAGAATAGGATAGGTGTCCATTCAGAAATTGTAAATTTAATATACATAGTTAACACTGAATATATTAAACATGTATTCTAAATTTTATTTATATAGCTGGGTTCATTTCATATTTATCGTGTTACTTTATATTCGAACAGCAGCCCCCCGGGGACGCACCTCTAAATGAGGATGAGATATATCCTCATTTCACCACCCTGAAGGTACACTAATAAGTGGGGATTAGACTCCTCCCATCGATGACGGGACGTACTTCTTACGGTGAGGGCTGCACCTTGGCCCGTGATAGCCCTCGGGACTCAACCACAGGTCCTTCCAAAGTTGCTGTTGCGGGGGTCCGTTCAATAAGTTTTATGGTTTATTCCGTGTGCCTGCGGGTGGGAGATTCTGGCCTGACTTATATCTGAACGGCTGGACAGACAAACTTCCTTTTAACATATTTTACACAAAATTTTCTAGAGAACTGCAAATTTAATGTAAAGACCGCTTTCCACATTACAGCCATCAAAGCGTTGTTGGATTATCTTGTTTACAAATAAACAAGCAAACAAACATTTTCCAAAAATGTCTTTTCGTACTGAGGGAGGTCTAAAACGTGAGGATTCGTCAAAATCTTGAGCTCAAATTTTTTGACTATTGCAATACTTTCTCTATACTGCGTATATGAGAAAGTCAAATGCTAAATTGACGCCACAGTTCATTATTTCGTAACTTTGGTACGCTTATGTCACGAAAAGTGTTCTTTGAGATAACACCTATATAAAATAACAAGCAAGAAAGTTTTAGGGAGACCAATTTCAATGGGTTTTTTTTTCTGTTATTAACTCATTTTTATTGTACTTAAATGAAAATAAAACTGAAAAGCAAGTAAACAGTTATTGTGTTCGCTATAATTTATATATAAGAAAATTAACCAGAATAAATGTTTTACAGTGTTCTATTAATATACTAATAAATTAGTTTGTGAGTTAAGTTTTAAAATAATGCTAATTCAGAAAAACATATTTTTATTTTATTGTTTATTAATTGTTAATAGATGGATTTCTTTTTGTTCAAAACGTTTATTGGCATAATTTGAGCTATGATTATCAATTTTATGAAGCTTTCTTTTGGTCTTAAAAAATCTGTTGAAATAAAGTTTAAAAAAATTTTTAACTTTTGTTTCATCGTTAACCTCATTACTTTTATAAATACCTCATTGTAAAATGTCCGATGTTGTGAATGAGGTGTTTGTCTTTTGTTGAAAGCTTGTTAAATTCATCGTTGCTTTGCGTATCTTTTTAATATTTCATTCGGGGATGAACTATTTTTAAGGTTATTAATTCCCAATGGAATTCACTGCTATAAGATGTAGTCGAGTAAAAATAGAAAGCAATAGAAATTTATCGACTTAAAAAACATTTGAGCATGATATATGTATTTTCAAGCCTATTTCATTTAATTTCTATTTAAAATGCTGCATGGTTTAAATGAAAAATTTATTGAAATAGGGAAGGAAAAATGTGTGGGACGAAAATGGAAAACAATACAAAAAACATCTTTATTTTTTAAGTCGTAACATTATTTTAGTACAATAAACACATCGATGCTATTCAGAAAAAAAGCTTCTATTTCTATAACTTCATGAGTGTAAAGTTCTCAAAAATGGTTAATGGTTACATTTTTAACGAAGTATTAATCGAAATTTTATTGTTTCTCTTTAATAATTTCGGTAAATATAGTTACTCTAAAATTAATTTCACAGCACTTATATTAAAAATACTATTTCAAGATATACATTTGTCAAATATACCAGGCTTATTTAAGTTAGCAATTTTTTTCTCATTGTAATCAATTTTTAAGTATATTTTTTCCTTATACTTTTTAATTTTTTTAGCTACGACTCTAACATACTGACTCAGTGTGACTATATTAAATACATTTATTCGTGTAAGAATTGTCATATTTATTAGCTCACATTGCTGTACAGACAGAATTTTTTCTAGAAATAATAATAAAAAAACAAACTAAATAAACTTTAAAACGTTATTATTCTACATTGTTTCGAATCAAAAACATTGATCTACACGTAAAAAAAATTAGAAAATTAGAAAAATTGCATATGTTAGAACATTTATTTTGATATTTTCAATTCTTCTGAAAAATTTTACAAAATTTTAATAAATATTTAAGTTTTTTTTATCATGTCAGAACATGATATTGTTTTGGGGATGAGGTTTTTGGCATCAACAAAAATCTGTAGGCGAAAAACAGAAATATTAATATCAGCACGAGCATCTTAAAAAATCAGCTTTTAATATTGCATTGCCATTGCATTTACAGAAGCTCTGATTTTTAAAAAATAAGTTCATGACTACGCCTAGAAAAAGCACGTGGTTATATGAAATGAAATAAATAGGAAATGTGACATTTTTTAAAAACAATAAATGCGTGACTAAGTTTTTTGGATCGTTTGCAATACTAAAGGGACTCATTCAATGAAACCATTAAAATGAATAAAAATATAATTTAACTTGCACGAGCACGTGGTGCTTGGCAGTTCAAGAAAGGACGTTCTACATGATACATTGAAATATGCTTAAAAGATTTCATTTAAATCTTTTTTATATATAAATTTACTCTTTGAGAAATTTAAAAAAATTACTATTAGTATTATTATAAACAAACATATTACAAAGGCTGTAAGATCTATCAAATGGCATAGCTTTGAGGAACATTTAAAGTTATCTTCTCATTGGGATAGTCTTTCTTCACCTTTGCATCCTAATTTTTACATAAAATACTTGTGGTTTTTAAATATTTGACAGTAATCTGCAGCATTTTTCATAAAATCTTTATATTCTTCGTATTTGAATTAAAATTCGTTTTCCTTACTTGAACCCACTATAAAAATTCTGTTTGAAACAAAAATTATACAGAAGTGATTAAAATAAGAGAAAATACCAATTTGATACTAAAAATGGCAATATAAGAAAACTTAATTGATAAATAAATGGTAATCGATGGGATATGAGGTAATAATGTAAATTCAAAAGAATATAATACGTTAAACACCTAAACAATAAAAAAATTAGCAAAATACGTGAATATAAGAAGCTTGTTTTATA
>JAOUZG010043370.1:1617303-1628892 GCA_026289955.1 Argiope argentata | reverse complement strand
TATAATATGTTGTAGGAATACATCACACAGTAGAGATATTCTTGAATAAATTAGAGCCTATAAATTATTTTAATTAATTTAACTAAAAATCATTTTACAAGAAAGTGACATGTATCACTGAAGAAAATAAATTCGGAAATGAAAACTATTTTATAATTTTTATTTTGATTCCGAATCCACTCAAATAAACGCGGAACAAAGCCGATATTTCAGCATTATTTTAACCCTTTACTGCATGAATTAATAAAGCGTTGAAAGAAATTTTCACGGTGGAAATTGCTTTATTTAAATAGCAATAAGACCCATTAAAAGAAAAAAAAATGAAAAAGTTTTATATTTTGGATTTTTTAAGTAACCATATATGGGCTCGTAAGCACTGAGATAAAATCCATTACAGTTGAAAAGTGGAAAAATTATTATCCGTCAAGAAAGATGAGTATATCAACTCCATAAAAATATTTTTTTGTCAAAAAGTACTTGCGTTTTACTCGGTTATCGTTTTGTTGAAAATGAAACACTAGCACTTCAATCCTGCTTTTTCACCCACTTGCACAATAGTGGAGTCATTTCAAAATGTCAGAAAAGCATAAACATTCTTTTTTTTTTCGTTTTATTATTGCTAAATATATATTTGATGGATTAAATTAGTTTGAATTATTTTATAATACTTAATTTGGAAATAAAATTGAATCAAAACTGCAATACCATATATGGGCCCATATGCGATATAGGGTTAAAAAGAAATTTCAATTTGTTGGCGATTATCCGAAATAGTCTGTAGTCGAATTAGTTCTGTATACCATTTCTTGCTGACGAATTACAATTTTCGTTTCAGTAAGTATTTTTAGCAAACCGCACCCGTCTCAAGAACGTACCACCCAAACATAACTTTTTCTTCCCTCCCTCCTTCTCTGTTCTAACAAGAGAAGCGCCTCATGAAAAAGAATTCCGTTTTTTAACTCTCCGGATAGAATCACTCTTGGATCAACAAACGCCGTGCGAGAGGAGACGCTTTCTTCCCTTACAAGGGCGCCATCAATCGAATCATGTCACATTTCCTATCTTTCCTGTATCGATGAGGGAGAGCACAAAAGCGCGCCTTTTGGCGCGAGCACCCCCTCCCCCTCTCACTCCCCGCATCCCCACTGAGAGACAGAGAAGAGGAATTTCAGATGTGACTTTTTCTTTTCTTTTCTTTCTTTATGATGGTGCATCATTTCACGGAGACCTTTGCTTGTTTGGAAAGAATTCGAGGATATTTTCACCAAGGAAAAAAAAGTGAAGATAATTTTCCCTTCTCAACCCTCTAAAAGAACCAATTTTGATTTTATTATAAACTAGCAGATGATTTTTCATCTTATTATTTACAAGGGTATTCTAGCCGATTTACACAAAAAAAAAGTATTTAATTTGTCAAACATTTTGTTTTCAGATTTCTCTTATTCCTGTGTTTTAGATTTGGTACAGATTGGATTTGGTTTGAAAAATCTCTTCTGTTTTAGATTAGATGTGCAAAAACTATTACTGAAAAATAACCTCTTAATTGACTGCCCGTGTAGATGTAAATACAATAACTCAAGAAATACAACGAGACAGGTAGACAAAATTCAATATTTGGTATTTATGTACTAAAACTGAAGACCAGCTTCAAATTTTGAATCAATCTTTCCAAATTTTAAGGTTTGATTTCAGAAAAAGTAGAATTATTTAAGTTATAGATAGAAAATATCAGAACTGCATAAGGAAAAAGTATCGTCAAATGAGAGATCATTTTGTACATTTTCGAAGCTCATTTAGTAACTTCATTTGAAAAAATTGGTTGCTTAAAAAAAAATTGGTTGCAAAAAAAACACTTTTTTTTTATCGCACATTACAAGAAACAAGTTATAAGAGAAATGTATCAGAAAGTTCAAAGAATATTTATGATTTCTTTCTTCAAACTTGAAATCACAATTTTCATTGGTTGATGAGGCTATTAAAATGATTTTGCTGCTTAAAACACGGCAGAGCCACTATTGTAATGAGGAAATTGTGATTTTGAATTTACCTACACACTTATCTTGTGCTATTTAAAACGCCGATTTGTCAGTCCTGTAGCTTACCCCCACACTACATCCCCCAAAGGAAAACCCTACTTTTTTGCATCCGGAATAATTATTATTCAGCACTCAAATAAAGATGTAATTCTTCTCTTGGGGAAATTTTACCCTGATTAGATGCCATTGACAAACCACTTTTATCCACTGATTTGGTAATGGCATCTAAAGGGTAAATTGGCAGAAAATTAACAGGACATGATAGCTCATTTTCAGATTTAAAATGAGCTCTCATGTATCCTTCTTGTCAAGAGTATTCATTCTAATGCACTGTGTTTCACTTTGCATTGATTAAATAAAATACACCCAATAAAAGATGATTAAACCCTTACATTTTGTTATATAAGGACATGAACATCTTCTAATCGCCCTAAAGTGGAAAACAAGAAATAAAAAATACAAAACAATTCTCATTTGAGTAGTATTATTTTAAAAAAAGTACTTATCGCATCCGATGAAATCTGATTCTGTAGGAAAAAACGGGTATCGTTACCGAAAACTGCAAAATCTATTTTTCTGCCAAACAAACTATTAAACAACCTCTGCAAACTCATCCTGACTTTCGAACCAACCATTCCCCACTTTCTTCGCATCCCCTTTCCATCCCCTCTAGAACGAGGGGGAGGGGTGTAAACAGGGGACAGATTCGACACGGGCTGTAATTTCTGCATAGGCTTCCTGTCAACCGGACAAAATGTTGTTGTGATAAATGCGAATGGGACAGAGTGGGACAAAACCGCCCGTCCCGGGATCTCTCATTATCCATAATCCCGAGACATGTCGCGACGCGTGGGAAAAATGCAATCAGAGCATGCGTGGCTTGCTCGCTTCTATGGGATGCCCCACAATGCATCATTAAGTGTTACACGCGGAATCCAAGTGAACATGCGTTTCTCATGCGTGCTTGGGAAAGGACGTCGCGCGACAAGTCCTCAAATAAAAATCTGACGATCGACTGAAAGCTGCCTCTTTTATCTGGCTTTTGTTTTCTTTGAGCACGTCCCATATGTGCATTTAAAAAAAAACGAATACGATTCCTTTGTGAGAAGAGGGGGGAAAAAGAGAATTTCATGATCTGCTTTGAAACTATTTTAGCAATAAGTTATAATAATGATAGCAAATGTCTTGGCGCCGTCCTGGCTCATAGATAGAGCGTATTTCTCGCGATTTGGGCGTCCCGAGTTCGAGTCTCGGTCAGGGCATGGTTGTTCTTCTGTGCACTATTTATGAGATGTGTGAATGTGCCACCCCTCTCTGGAAAAAGGGGCTGTTCAAGCGACTGTGATGAGTGTGTAACTAAGTCGTACTCTTGACCCTAGTTGGTGCTACTTCTATAATAAAAAACGCTCACTTGGCTTAAAATCACTGATTGCTGTCAGCGAGACTGTCCATGGCAAAAATTCATAAAAATTAATTTTTCGGGAAATTACATCTTAAAACTCACTTTCAATGGGTATTGAAGATAGCAACGTATTTTCCGATATCGCATGTCGCAGTATTTTCACTTTCACTGCAATGACGCCTTTTTAAAGAGCCACACATCCGGGAGACTGCGATCTTTTCACCGTAATTATTACCGAACAAATTCTTGAGATCCAATTGTAAGCATGTTTTTGTTGCATTTTCAATTGACGTATATTATCCATACTATAAACATGATCTAAAATTATTAGCAGTTAGATAGAAAAAGAAATTTATAAACTATTTAAAAAACAAAAAGACGCAATAAAAATCTTCAAATAAATGTACAATTATCACGTGATTACATTATTCTTTTTCATCTGAAAAGTTTAATGACAGAAAGGGAAATTTCTGATAATAGTTGAGCCATCGACACTTTATAAATTAGAGTTTTGCTGCTTCCGATCTACTCGTTCATCAAGCTAATTAAAATTTTTATAAGAAAACTTCATTTTTTCAATTTATACAGGAAGTTTATTACCAAACAAAGTATATCTTTGTTGGTGATCAGAAATTATTCAATAACAGTTGAAAATTTAAATTTGACATAGTTATAAATGTAATCTCTCAAAAATTATGAACGCTACCAGGGAAATAATTCATTCATCCCGTACTTTAAAATCTTACAAAGATTTGTAATCTTTGAAAACCTACAGTAAACAAGTATTAAAAGTACTTAAAAGTATTAAAGCACATTGGTAACGATGGAGCAAACACCTACTGTTTGATGTAGCGCTAGAAAATAGAAAATTAAAAGTATCACTAAGCACACATATTTGAATTTTTTCTAAACTTTACACCTAGCAGGGTGAAAAAAATGTTGAGTTACCGTACTGCGTCGATGCCCTACGTATTTTTAGAGGAGCCCATATTAAAATCTTTGAGCTGTTCTTTTTCTTATTCTATCAACAACAAAACTATAACTTATTTTGTTTTCCTTTATTTGACCTGTAAATTTGAGATATTTATTTATAGACATCCTATATTCAGTTCGCAATTCGAAAACTTTGCATGAATTTTGCTGAACATAGTTGTTTGATGTAAACGTCTAAAAGCTAAAGATTTCATTGTATGGTTTTAATAATCATTTGTATGAATAAAAAATATGTCCGAGTAAACTTGTTAGAAAAAAATATTGGAGACCCCCCCCCAAATCACATATCATGAAATATTTTATTGACAGCAACATTAACCTTGTTCCTAAAACAATATCATGCTTTGTTGTAAGAATATTAATCGTTTATTTATTTTCAATCAACATTCATATAGACAGTTAAAAGCTATTTTTATTAATTCGTTATTTAAAGACAAAGAGGAATTTTTTAAACCGAAAACCGAGTTGTCATAGAAATCTTTAAAACAGAAATAAAATATCCTTCTTTTAAACCAAAGCAACATTTTAACGTTTATACCAAAAACAAGTAACACCCGTTACAATTTCCCACGTTGCCAACGAGAAATTACAGAAGCGGAAGTCCGTTCCCAATTATTCTCGAGGTGGAACACGCACTCCTTTCACTCCCTTGTCAATCAAGGCGCCTGAAATAGCCGCGGACATTTTTATGTGGGCAATAACATGTTCTCGCAGAACTTTTCTACCGTGTAATGTGAATCAGAACCCTCGGATTACGGGTGAAAACCAGCAGGATCAAAACAGATTTCAGTCGTTTCCACTGCATTTTGCCCAAAATGTATTTTGATGTGTTGTATTTGCAATATGTTCAAATAAAACAACAGAATATATGATTCAAAATTTTTTTAAGCGTTTGTTAATATTTTAAAAGAGAATAGTGAGTTGAAAGAAAAATAAATCGCTTTGATGATTTGAAAAGATATCAAAGAAATATATTATATAAGCTGCAATAAGTGTAGATTTTTTCAAAACCAAATAATCCTTTCTGTTAGATTAAAATTTTTTTGGACAAAGTTTTATGGTGGTTGCCAAGGGTTTTCATCGTTGTTTCAAGAAAAGAAAGAAGAGTTATCTGCTGAGAGAATCTTAATCAAACCAAAATATCCATGGAATAAATCCTTCTTTATAACATTTTTACAAGACATAATAATAAATTTCATTGTTTTAGTTTAGCCACTAGTTCCTAAGGAATTTCACGAAACTCCTTGAAACTCCTTGTTGCTTATCAGTAGTATTAATATTTCAGAGTATGAGCTTTTTCAATGCTGAAAATTCTTCCTCATAAGTTGTTTTTTAAACAGACCTTCAGTCGCGGCAAATACAACCTGATTTTCACATTTTTAAAAATACTCAAAACGTCAATTCAGTATCTCTTTCGAAATTTTTTAATGATTTTAGAAGCCAATTCAAAAGTGTAATGAAATTAGTTTTATGTGTTTTGTGATGATTATAACTCTCTTTTTAAATGGTGCTTACACTAAAAACAGCATTTATTAATAATTGCCCATTACCAAAAATGATTGATTTCTTGAAATATATATACACCGCTTAATCGATTATTATTGATATTAATAGGTAAAAGTGATTAGATAACATATCGCATTGGCCACTTATTGTTATTATTAAGCGCAGCTATTACTGATAATACAAAAACTAATAACATTGTCAATAACATATAAATAAACATTAATAGATTCGTAGATTTTCAAAGAGCAGGCAATTTAATCCTTTATCTACTGAATTATGTTGCTATGGATTTTTCAACTTCCTTTTTGCACCATTAGTTAAGTTTTCTTGCAGAATAATCCCAGAGAATCCAAGAGAAATTTTTTAATTAATATAAATATATTAATTAATGTAATTATTAATTAAATATTTTTATTTCTACTTTTAGCTTATATTAACTTCTTGATATTTGGGTTGCATTCTCCGTGTTGTTTAGAATACCATCGGCAAAAATAGTCATATTGCAAAAATATAATCCATTTATAAAATATATAAATAGCACTTATAAGTATCGTCAGTAGATAAAGGGAAAAAAAACTTCACTTAATATAGTATTTTTCAGATATATAAAATTTCATAATTTTATTGATTCAGTTTTAAAACTAATTCCAAAATATAATTAATAAATTTTCCTGCTTAATATTTGATATAAAGTAATAAGCACATTTTTTTACAAATTTATTATGACTAATAAATTTTGTCTATTTTTGTTACTTTTCCAGTTATTTTTTTCCATAAATGCATCAAAAGAATTAATGATGAATAATAATTAAAAAATAAAACGAATAACGCAGTTTAAAACTTCTTAACAGTATAACAACAAACATAAAAAGTGTAAAGTATATATATTCAATTTATCTGCACTTCTTAAAATCATTTACTTTCTTGCAACTAAAATCTAAGGAAGTACTTTAGTTGCAATCTTTGACGCGTGAGTTTTTGATTTTCCCACATTTCTGAAGCTTTCATTTGGTCATTCTTATTGTCCCTTCAAGCGCTGCAGTATCATTTGCAATTCACATGTCTAAAGAAAGTATTTGTTCAACAATTTTCCGGCATAACACTCTTCTCATGTAAATATTAGATTTTAAAAAATGCACTCTCCGACTACATTTTTTGGCTACATTCACAATGGTGAGGTAGTGGCTAGTTTTACAAGCCATAGTTTAAACAAGGAGTTTTTAGGGATTATTAAAAAATTAGACAAGTGTATAAGTATCAAGCAGGAAATTATGATTTAAGAAAGAAAAGAGCATTTTTACTCCTAATAGTGAACTTAAAAAAATGTAAATGCGATTTAGAGGCACTATCTTCTGTCTCAACAGAGTTCCTAGCTTTCCTTTCTCATAAATCCTCGGTTTCATAGAAAACGTGAATAAGGTAATCTACTGATATTCTCAACAAAACTTGTCAGTCCTTTTTGTTTGTTTCCTCTTTGTATGTTCATTTTCGTATAAACGAAAACATTATTTGATGAAAAAGAAATAAATTAATATAAAACTTTTAAAGGAAAATACAATAACATTATTGTTTAACAAGTTATAAAATTGCAATTCCATCAAAATTTATACGGCTTCTTATTTCTTGTAATCAAAATAAGTGAGATGATTTTTTTGAAAAATACTTTTCAATAATTTACGAATTTTCATTGTTGTTCAGATATTCCAAATCGTTGCTTATGAATATTTTTGCATTGAAGAAAGGAATACAGTGCCATCTATTAGTGATCGCTAAAACTAAATGCTGCTTCTTTAAATATTTCTTCAGCATGTTTACTTTTGTTTAAAAGGAAAGTAATTGTATAGGAAAATTTATTACTTGTATTTAAATATTTTCCCCGTCCCCCCTCTCTATAAACGAATTTTTGTTTCGGTTGATTCTCATAAGTTTGAAAGGAATTAAACATTTTTTAAAATTATTATTTTACCTTTTTCATATATCACATGTCAAAATATAAAATAAGCAATACTTTTCCAAAAATTAGAAAGTTACTGAATATTTTAAATAAAATGCTTAAATACTTCTCAATTTCAAATTATTTTATCGCTATCTTCTTTTAAATGCTTAAAAAATTACTAGCGATTCCAATAAATGGGATTACTTGCGCCATCTATGAAACGCGGCTGAAAACAAAAGAAAAAATGTAGGAATTGAATTATTTCGTCAAAATGACGATAGAACTTTGATTAAATCGAAGCAGCCACAAAATTTTAATAAAATTTTTTATTTTTGATGCGAAAGATGCGATAATTAATTGTTACTCGACTATTGTGTTCGTATTTTAATTAAAAAGATTATTTTGATTCCAAATTACATAATTAATTGTTACGTATTTCACATTTATAACGAAAAAACTTTTTTTTATCTCTACTTATTTACTTTGAAAATCTGAAAACCCTAAATAAAATGTGCTTTCATAATGTTTATGAAATTTTAGTGCGTTTGATGCGCTAGATGCTGATTGATAAGCAGATAAAAGCATTACAAATTTTTCCAATTCATTTTCCTTCTCTACTTACAAGTAGAATAACAAAAATAAATTTCAAATTATTTTATCGCCGAATTCTGTCTCATACACAGCTATTTCAAAAAGAAAGGAATTTTATATTATAGAATTTTGTTAAATATAATGTCTTATTTAAAGTAGTCTTTTCTTTCTAAAAAAATTTTTTTGATACCCTTTTATGGAATTAGATTATTTGTGCTGTTATTTCAAAGAAATGAAATTTAATTCTATGCTATAACCAGTTGATGACGAATGTATTTCTATTTGTCATCCTCTCTCTAAACTTCTGAGCCACAACAACATGAGGTCCTTTGATACACATCGATTTAAAATTCCATACATATAATGGATTTTTAGCGGAAGCAAGACTCACAATGCCGTAAGAAAGGTTTTATACCAGATCATTATGCCTTAAGTGTTACTTAAAGCTTAAGTCCCTTTACAAGGATATTGTACTGTTATTTGAAATAAAGTTGTATTGTATGAAAGCGATCATAATATTTTGCTATGATTAATGATGAGTATATTAACACTTTGCCTTCGGATGGTTCTTTTCATGCTCTTTTCAAGATCCATCATTTTGACCTGCTGTTTATTTATTTATTCTATTAGGATAGTAAAAAAATGCCTGCAGAGGAATGAAATGATACTGATTAATTTTTCAAAGAAAATTCAACTTAAAACAATTATATTATTTTATTTTTCTGAGCAATGAAGAAGTCCTTGTATTAGGTTAATAATTATGCCTCGAATTACTTTTTTGAGTGAGATGGGTTTAAAGAATACCTCTTGTGAATATCAAAAGATATTTATTTATATTTTATTTCGAATTTCTAAGGTTTAGAAATTTAGATTCGTTTTTAATTCAAGGATATAGCGAGTTAGGATCACAATTATATCTGCCAAGTCTTACATATGCACCATATAATCTCCTAGTCGGCGGCCTGGACTATGGGAGGCGCGTCTTCCTTGTGATCTGGGCCTTTTGGATTCGAGTCCTGGTTCGAGCATGATTGTTCTTCCCTCTGTGTTCTATCTGTGATGGGCGTAAAAGAACCCCCCCCCCCTCCCAAATAAGAGGCTGTGCAAGAGCATGCTTGAGTGTCATATTCATATCAGCTATGTCAGACTTCTATCTTCTGTTGCTTGGAGATCTTTAACCTCAGAAGCTATAGCATCCTCTTCTCGTTGTAATATGGACGCAACATCATCCTATAATCTCTCAATCATATATGTCTTCTGTTGTTTATTACAAAAGATTTTTTATAAATAAATGTAGGTGCCAGATTCTTAGACAGTTAAGCAATATAATAATATGAGAAACTTACAGATTCAGTAGTAATTTCACAATAAATTTCATTCAAGACTCAGCTTTTGCATATTGAGTTAAAAATTTGCTAAATTATTATAAACGATAATTTTTTTCCAACTCTAATTTATATATTTTTTAAAAAAATAAAATTTACAATGATTAAATCTTAATTCATTAATGAAATTTTGAAAAAAAAATCTTTAAAAGAAAATAATTATATCATTGAAAGAAAATAAAAAACGATGCATTATTGTATTTTAACAAGATTGAAATGAATAAAATCTGAAATTTTACATGTCATGTTAAAAAATTTCTCTTGACAAGCTGGAAGGTAAAAATAAATTCCTTTACATCGAGGTTACTATCTAGCAATATAAATTTTTGATGTTAGAAACAATCAAAATAAAAGCTTGTCCCCTAACTTTTAAGATATTGCATTTATAGAAAAACTTTATACCCAAAAGTTGTTCGTCTTAATAAGGGCTCTAATTTGGCTATTTGGATTTATTTTTCTGTTTTCAATACTAAGAAAGTTATAGAGAAATGAAAATTTTATCCTTTACACCTCCATTTCCACCTCTTATGAGCTAGATGAGCCGTTTACAAATCTCCAAAATTTTTACATTTCCAATAACATATTATAAGCCAATTAAATTCCAAACAAAATTCACTCCAGTTGCCCTGATAACGAGATAACGTGGGCAAAGCGTTACATACATGTAGTCATCTTTTTATAAGAATCTATCGGTGGCGGATTTGAAGTTTCAGAGGCCCGAGGTGCAATTCAATTTCAGGCCCCCTCCCCTCCCCAGTTATATTTCTAATCAACATATTTTGCATACACTCTTTACACATATTTTTCATTCTGTTAAGCTCTGTATCTGATTTTTTTTTTTTTTTTTGGAAAATTCAGAGGGGAGGCGAAACCTAGGTACATAAAAATGAATTTGATGGCTTTTTCTTGCGAATATTCTGTTTTAGTTTGTTCATCTATCTTTTTAGGTTTGCATTCTAGGCATTCTCACCAATTTCTTCGAATTCATTTTCAACTTCAGCTTGCTCACTGTTTTTTTCTTGTGCACATTTTGTTTAAGTACGCTCATCGGCCTTTTCAAATTCTCATTCTATTTTAAATCGCTCATTAATTTGTTTGAATTCATATTCTAATTCAGCTTGCTCAACGTTTTCTTCATGTGCATATTCAATTTCAATTTGCTCATTGGTTCTTTTAGGTACACATACTGGATTAGTTAGCTCGTCAGCTCTTTCTGGCTGGTTTTTCATTTTAGCTCTTTTTTCAAACGTTATCATTAATTTACTGAGTACATTTTTATATCGTTCTGCATATTTTTCTTTTTCTTTTTGCCTTTTGTGTTTCGAAGCTTCCGATTCAAAATTTCTTTTCGGTGGCAGGGCTAAAACATTAAAAAAAATTAGTCGCATAAAAATATTAGCTGGATTTTTGATGATTTTTTTTAGTTGAAACATTTTCTCCTCTCAATTAAGAGGAAAGAAAAAACAAGTTTATTTTTATTTTTCAGCAGTTCCAATGCCTAACGATTCGTATTGTAAATCAGCCCTGTTTTTAACCTTCAAATGGGCCAAAATATGTAAAGCCACAATATCGTTAAATCCCCCTCGGTTGACTTTTAACTTTCTCATTCTCAGAATAGTTGGTTTTTCAAAGGCACTGATATTGCTTGATTCTTTGATTGAGATGGATGAAAAACTGGAAGAATAGAAGAATGTGAAAATGAAAGGTTTTATTAAAAATTATCCTGTTTTTAAAAATTTC
>JAOUZG010043370.1:1587064-1616903 GCA_026289955.1 Argiope argentata | reverse complement strand
CTCTCTCTCTAATATATATATATATATATATATATTAGAGAGAGAGAGTTCGTAATACAATTCGTTCGTAATTACAATCTTAAAATTCTTCTTGTAAGTGTGAAAAAAATAACTTTTTTTATTATTTAAATAAAAAGATTGAAATTATTATAACTTTATGGTCAAATAGTTGCATTTACACAATTATGTATTGTGACTAAATTATTTTTAATAACAGTTTAAAATAATGTTTAACTATAACAATTATCAGAAAAATAAACTGTGGAAATAGGATATTCTGTTTTACATGGCATCTGAAATATGTGAATTCTGTAATTTGTGTCATATAAATTATGTGAAAACCGATACTAAAATAATTGTTAAGTTTTTAAAATACTTTTTTGCTCATTTTTTTTATTTTGTGCTTGACTATGGAATCAATCCAAGCCGTGGAAATCTGCTCTCGGAGGGGTTTTTGTACAAACAAATCTAGTCTTTACAATTATGAATCTAGTCACCTCCATTCAAACCATTTTCCCATGACACTCGCCATTACAGCACCATAAAAGGACAGTCTTCATTCGCATACACTTCATCACACATATCACTCGAATTGGATCCACAAACCCCCCCCTGAACAACAATCACTTCACTCGATTAAAAGTCAGGGACCATCAAAAATCGTGCTCTCTATTTACAGCTTCGGTTACCCTTCAACGGGTACCAGCCCCGATTTTTTTTATCGTTTGTTACACCCCCGTTTCTAAATTGACATGAAACGTATTCATGATGTGCCATCCAATCAAACCTCATTGATAGTGACACGCGTGGTCATGGGAATACGGGAAGAGGGGATGACAAAGGGAGGGTGCACGCATCGCTGGTCATCCCTCGTGACGGAAGTGGGAGCATCAGAATCGTTTGGCCGACCTCCCGGATTCGATTACTCGTCGCCCATCAAGGGAGGGTCGAGTAATAAAGTCGCAGTACAAATCGCAATTTCTTAGAATGAAATATAATATGGAGACTAGTCATAGAATAAGATAGAATAAGTTCATAATTTTAAAGGTGTAGGAGGAATTTTGAGATTCAAAAATTTATGTTACAACATTGAGGTAGATAAATAGAGGGGGGGGGGCCTTTTCAAAGCATAGGGACAGGAGGAAGAGAAGAATAGTACAAATATTCTTGCCCCACTTAGAAAATATAGTGTTAACTTTCACTGACAATTTTTCCAAGTTCTCTAAAAAAGAGAAATTTTAACTTCTCGCGTTTATCATACGAAACAATATATTTTTGACACCTTCCTAATAGTTACAAAATTCGAATTTCACCCTTTCACTTTAAGAAATACAATGAAAAACTTCAAACATTAAAATTAAAATGGTTTAAGGATATTTTCATTACAAAGACATCGAAAGCTGGCATATTAGATATCTAAATAAATGTATTTCATTTGTGTAAAAAATCTTGCATTTCAAAAAAATTGAATTTGGAATTTGAATTCCCAATTCCCTAAGGCTGAGAACAAAATAGTTTTTTTTTATTATGAGTGCCTATTTTTCTTCTTTTTTAAAAACTATGATTGCCTATTTATCTGTCGGTATGGTTATGTAAAAAGGAACGACAAATAAAATTTGTTTCCCTATTTTAAAAATATAACTAAGTGTATGCTGGATGAATACTATCAACAAGAAGCCTGTCTCACTTTGTGCATCGAACGCACCTCGGAAACTCGCCAAGCAACAGATTAAATTTGACAACGACATAATTATAGATATGTAATAAATTCCTTATTAAATTTGTCGACTGTTTAATTATTTATCTGTCGCTCTATTCTTGTGTCAGTACCTGTGATAATGGGAAAGCGCCAATAAAGAAAATAAAATAAAATTTAAGGTTAAATTTGACCATTAATTAATATTTATCTCTTTTTAATTATCATGTCAGAACATGATGTTGTTTTTAGGAGAAAGTTTTTGGCATCAACAAAAGTCCGTAGAGGGAAAAATAAAAATTTTATTATCTGTGCGAGCATCACAAAACATCAGCTTTTAATAGTGTGTTGTCATCCCATTTACAGAAGCTCTGATCAAAAAAATTTTAATGACTACAGCAAATAAAACCTAGAAAAATGTCATTTTGAGCACATGATTATATGAAACGAAATAAATTGGAAATGCGAGGTTCTTTTAAACAATAAATGCGCGACAAAGTTTTTTGGAACGTTTGCAGTACTAAAATGACTCGTTCAATGAAACCATTGGCATGAATAAAAATATAATTTAACTTGCACGAGTACGTGGTGCTCGGTCGTTCAAGAAATTATTTTCTGACATGATACATTGAAATATGCACAGCAGGTTTCATTTTAATCTTTTTTTAAATTCCAATCCCTTTATGGTAATTAAACATCAACTAAGGAAACATTTCACACCTAATTGCTGGCTGTTTAAGCTTAGCACAAAGTAAAGTAAAATTATCGTTCATGTATGATGGCAAGAAAGCCTTTATTTTTCCCTCGAGCCATTTTGGCCATTCCTCTTCATTTCACAACATTACACATACATACTAATGCACCATATTGCTAAAAGAACGGGAAATTTGACTTCTGCAGGTTTGTGCATGTACTGATACGTAGTTTATTCGAGCAAATGTATAGTTTATATAAATGTATTTAATTTTATTTTCATTATTTAAATGCTACCATAGCAATATCAACCTTGAAATTAATTATTTTTGCGTTGAACCAGTAGAATTAATCTTCATGGTATAAACATTTTATTAGAAATGGTACCAAGAAAATGTATCTCGCCTTTAAATAATATTACGTAGTACAAAAAAAAAGAGGTATGGTAATTTTTAATTTTGCAAGAAACCATTAACAACAAAATTATTCGCAAAATCTTTACACTATCAGTTGCTATTCCTCTCGTCATAATGGTAATTGCGACGCTAAAGTGGTTGCCTTAACCCACGAAAGACACGCCATCGAAACTCTCAATGATGAGGCTGGAACGATAGAAACAAGATGTTTTTCTGCCACTCAGGGGAAGGACGGGAGGGGAGGGGGTTGATACGCATAATTCATCGGGGAACGGCTGGGTGGACCAGTTGCCCTCTGACCCTCCTAGCAAGAGCTCTATTCTTTTGATTGAGAAGTCAACTGTAATAGAACGGAGTGGGGTGAGAGGATTTTCGAAGTTAGTTCGATCATGAGCAGGGAGTTGGCGAATTAGTTCCAATACTTTGTTATGTTTTTGGCTACTTTTTGGGTGAAAAATTTTGTTGAAGAAAAGTGTTTTAATCTGAGAAACTAGGGCTTACAATTATGTTGCATGTCAATAATTGTTGTATTTTTGTTAGAGAAATATATTTTAATGAGAAAAGGGAAAAAATGAACGCGATTAGCGTTTAATGTACAATATAGATTGACGGAAGTATGATGGTTGACAATACTTTTAGAAAAGGAATACAAATCAAAATAAATTTTCTAACTTTAAAAAGAAGCTTTAATGCAACCCTTTTCTTTAATTATAGCGAAATTTTTTATAGAAAATCATGCATAGCTTTTTGTATCATATTTCTATAAAAATTTGGTAATTTTCTTCATTCAAATAGTGTTTGAATATGGTATTATATTAAATATAATTTTATTCAAGAAAAATTTTCTTAAAAAAGTGATAGAGATGATAATTTCTTTTGTTTTAACAACCAAGACTGGCCTTCTTGAATAACATCTTCGAAAATAAATCCTTGTATAACAGAACACATCAGCAAAAACACATTCCAAATAATACACAATAATTAAATTACATAATCCGAGAAAAATTTCGAAAATTCCAGTGGGCTAATCCACTTATCCACAAAAAACTGATCTTCATCTTTACTCAAAATAAATAAATAAATAACATATATGCTAATATTTTAAGAATTCTTCACTAAATATGAGTAACAGTAAAGACAGACTATATAAAAATTTGGATTTCCTAATTTCTTCAGCCACATATATATTAGCCCAAATAAGATAAAATAATATCTTTTATATAATTTAAGCCATTTTTCTGATGAGAAGTGTGTGTCAATTTTTGTAGGTGTTGTAATAAGCTATGGAGTCACGATTAAATTGGTAGTCATTTATATTCCCGTAGAAAAACGTTATTAATTTAAATTCAATGTAGAATTAGAAAGAAATCATAAAATAAGTCTCATAAAAAGGTAAACGATTTTTCTCTCTCTATGAGCATTGCAAATAACTCAATTGCAACAATATCTTACTTTTAACAAATTCAGTTCTGAACGTAAAATGAATAATAATGCATTTATGTTTCTCATTATGCAGGCAATCTTGCCTTATGTGATACCTTTTTAGATTATCCCCCCCTCCGGTTTTTTCTTAAGCATTAAATCTGTTCTGCGCTTCGATTTAACAACGAATCGGCACGCCACTATCATTACGTCTGAGATCTCAGAAGATGACTACTGCTCGTTCCGCGCCCTTTTTATATCCTTCCGTGTGGCAACACCACTTCTTCGAGTCAGCGGTCATTTCCTGGAGTGACGCCATATTGGCGATGGCAGAGCCTGACTGACAGATGGGTCTTTTTTCTTTTAGCTTATTGGTCTTTTCATAAGCCAACCTTTTTTTTTTTCCCTTTTCATCTTTTTCTTTTTTATTATTATTATTATTCCAGGAAGGAATATTAGTTTCCGAGAAGGAAATAGAATGGTTCTTTGCCAAATAGTATGGATTATCTCCACAGGTATTACAGTTAAAAAGAATTTCCTGCTAGCTGTAAGGCAACGCACGTTTCTGTGTCAATCATACATTTGCAGCAGCCATTGTGAAACCTAAGGAGGATAGTTTTCGACACGAGTAAGATTCTACATTTTTTCCTTCATGGGAACATGGAAGACATGCACATTTTCCTTATGATGTGAAGCTATAGATTTGATTGTTTGAGGTTTTTTGGCACAGGAGCTATGATATAGACCATGGTGCGCCAAATAATAGATAAAATAATATTATTTTAAAAGAACCATTGATTTGAATATGAGAAGGAACTCTAAAATGTAATAAAGATTTAAATAAATGAATGAAATTTTTATTAATGAATGAAACTTTTATTAATGCGAATTTTTTAATTATGCAAAGAGTTGGGCATGATGCATCTTATCAAGCAAGAAATATAATGCAGTACAAGACATTTTTTTATTAAAAAAAACTGTAAACGATGGACATTTAAATTAGAACAATCAGACAATACATGTTGGATAGGCATTTCAGAATGATATCTTGAACACAAAGGTGATTGTGCACCTTAAAACAAGTGAATGTGAGGGATTCTAGAGTGTCCAAAGTCAAATGACACGCTAGAATCACTCACAGAAGCGATAGAAAGCGTCTGCTTTTATGTTCATTAATTAATGAGACCAAGGTTTCACGCGGGATTTAATAACATAAAGTTTGCTTCCAGATCTCACTGCCTTTGCCATTTAGAATAAAGAAACATTTTAGTATGTTTCTTTATGGCGATTGAAGTAGTCGCCAATTTGGCAGCCAAAATTTGGGTTGTCCAAAATTTCAATATTTGTTGATACCCAACAAAATAAAAACAGTGCTTCTATAGAAACTTTCAGTGTTTATTCGCAAGGGAAAAAATTAAATTGAGAGAAGGTTATTTAATTATAGAAAGAGACATTAACAACAAGTTTCTGCAGCCTTAATTCTCAAGGATAAACTTAGAAATATTCAATTTCTATTTATTCTTTGAATTAATATTAATTAAAACAGCTGTGTTTAGATTTAGATTATAATCAACCTGGCCTGAAACTCTCAGGTAGGGCTGTCACATCATTGTTGGTAAGGCAACGAGTTTCGATCAAAAGCATTCAGTTTGGATTTCAAGTTTAAAATTTTCGGTTAAAATAGTTGAAATTTTATCGCTTTTAGCTTGACGACGACCTGTATGCACTTTAAGATTATGCAAATAAGATTTAGATACCCCTTCTGGCTCAGAGCTGCGTGATTCAAACTATTTCCTTAAAGAAATTTGATTCTGCAACTGCCATACTTGTTAAGGCCATTATAAAATGCGATAATAAATGGGTATCTAAAGGATCGTTATAATTATATATTACTCTTTTTACAGGACACATGGAAGCATTTCCTATCATTAGCAGGATATTTATTCCAACAGCACATAAATAGGGCACATTTCTAAAGTAAGGCTTCATTTGGCGTGGATTCCACAAAATTACTAAGCAGTATTATTGCCTATACTCTATACTAGGGCATTTTTGTAAACAATGAATGAATCAAACTTTCTTTTAAAAAAACTTTTAAATGTTTTTATCCTGTAATTTTAATTTAAAAAACTACTGGAAAACCCATTTCATTCTTTTCTTGATTTATTATCTGATTATTTAATTTTTTTGTTTGGAATGAAAATATTAATTTAATTTCTACTTATCATTCCAAATAATCCTTCTTTCTAATCGCTTCACTTTTTACAATCACCCTTTTTTGTTTCCATTATCCCTCTTATTCATTCATAAGATTTATTCTGAAGAAAGTGGAATATTGATTCTAGTAGCGATGTTTGAAATGGTAGATATTAAACTTTTTTTCTGGTAGATGTTGTTAAAGCGGAATTAGGAGATTGACGGAGGTGTGCAAAACAGAATCGATAAAGCAAATAATGACACGCCATGTTTTAAACTTAAAGTTTTGCGTGCAGTATGAGTACTTTTTGGAAAAACCTGTTAATGGTAGATATATTTAAAATCTAAAAGGAAAGACTGACTGAAAAGCAATGTAGTATATTACTTTTATAGCTATAGTATGGATTATTAACATGTGAATACGTTTATCTTACTATGACTTTACATACGAATTCAGCCATCAGTATGAATCAGTAGCAGTAGTAAATTCTCTTCCGATTGTTACGTTTTTAGCGTAGCGGGTTCGGATTGAATGGACTTTATTTGAGGACAGCACAAACAAATTTATTTACAGCTATTTACAGGTATATACAGGATGACTTGAAAAAGTAAAACTTCAGAAAACACAATCCAGGAATAATCAGTCACTTACAGCGTAAATGCAAGTCTTACGCACAATAAACATGGTTAGCAAAACAGCTATAGTGTAGCACAGCAACAGTCAATCACAGCGAGCTCAATAATACAGCGTTAACAGCAAACGCAAACACCGCTCACTAATAACAAGCGAAAACCCGCTAGTCCAGCAAACCGCTTCTCTTCCTTGAGAGAGATCATCTGCAGGAAGAGGCAACTCGCATCTTATATAGTCGGGGAAAGCACCGAGAGGCTTCCGCAATCAGGGAGAAAAACCGAGGCGCAGCCAGAATTCTCTCGGGGTTACCAGAATATTCCTCCCGCCAAGTCAACTTGGCTGACGCGGAGCGCCTTGTGACGCGCCGCCAACGTTTTCACCTCTGGCGAGCGTTCGCCCGCTTGTAACACGATGAAGAATCTCCGCGTACCGTGAAAAAGATTGCCGGCGAGAAAAAGTTGAAGAATAATTCCTTACATATCTATCTGACGCTGACGGCATTCATCGACTCGTGGATCAATGAGGAACATTACTTATAATTAATTCCTTACCGGCGTTGGCAATCACCCGATAAAAGGATTATGAGTAGCCTACTTATTATTTAAGAGATTATATCACCTGAGTAATATTTTTCAATTAGCAAATATACTTGTAATTAAATTTACAACCATTGCAGAAATTTTTTACATTATCTTCTGTACCTGGCATGACTTATTTTTAAGAAAGAAATTTTTAATGTAGGCTTTTTGCTTGACTCTTGAAAATCATTCCAATCTTTCAATATCCATTAGTGAAAACGATTCCATTCATTGATTTGTTCCCTCAAAGCAAATTAATTGATACTGAAACATTTAATTCCGCTATCATATAACACAATACATAGACTTTTTTTGAAAATGAATAATTGCAACTGCATACCGTCCGTTGTTTTAAGTTTTTAGTGAAATTTTCAAAAAATTTCGCACGGAATAATAAAAAATGTTACAAATTAAAGAGAAAAAGCTTATAAAAAAGCATGGTAAATTTTCAAAATCAAAAAATTCAGAAAGATATCTTGAAATTAAAATCTTTCATGGTATATTTTGTTTTCTTTCTTATATCAATTACTGAATTCATTAATAAATAATAAACAGTTACAGGTTTAAAATTTATTTGTATGATGTAAAAAAATCTAATTCTAGATGACTTAAATTGAACAAGGATCGGAGGGGAAAACCTATTTATTGATAACATTTATTGGAATGTTGGAAGGCAGTTTAATTAATTTAAGTCAAAAATTAATTTTTTAACTTTAAAGAAATATATATATATTTTTTTATCTAAGACCAGTTCTAAACTATTCTTTCCTGTAAATAAAGAATTTGAAAGGTGCGTCTCTGGATTAATATTTACAAACCATTATTTTTTTGCACCATTTATCTGAGGATATAACTTTTTAAGATTTTTCTCTCCTTGTTATAACACAAAAATTCAGTTTTTTTACACTTAACAAGCGGAATCTTCATTAAATCTTCATGGGATGCAATGTAAACACTCACAACTCTCCTTCTATTCATTAAAAAATTATTGAATAAAAACTAAAACTTTCACTTAAATTAAACAAAAATTTGAAACTGTTTTTCATACTTCTTTATTTTGATACAGTGAAAATCCCATTTTGTGAGTATGAGTTTTTACGAGAATTCTACTATTACAAATAAATAAATAAATATGTATTTTCGACGATCCAATTATAAATACTTCAAAAGTATCTATTTATAATATTCAAAGAAATATTGATAAAAACATATTTTATCTTCCTTTTTTTTTCTCAATAATTGCATTTTGTTAACTTAGACAAAATTGCTTCAACAGAGGGGAGAGCAGAGTTACCTAAAATCACAAACGTAGTAAAATAATGATAAGAAAATTATTAGAGGCATTGAATAATATTTGGTATTTTTTAACTCTAAATTTTATGTAATTGCTGCATTCTGCAATATTTAGTGTTTTGTAATCACATCGCCTATTTGTAAGCAAAATCAAATAAATATTTTACCAACTCTAAATAAAAAGATATATGAATACATAGGAACTGTTCTTGAGCTCTATTATAATTTGAATCAACCAACGAGATGTCAGTTATGATAAACCTTTCATGTAATATCGTTATAATTCACCTTCCCATAATTAATGCAAGATATATAAAATAAAATATAAGCTAATTTCGCAAATTTTCAACCAGATAAATAAAAGAATCACAATGAAAAGAAAGTATATTGTGTAAAAGAATCATTACAAATTAATTTACTTCCATAAAAAATATCAAGAGATATTTCAAATAAAATAGTTGCCAAATTGTATTTTAAGCTATAAATCATTAGTTCAAGATCCATTAGTTATTGCTATGATATTTTAATGTTCTTTTGCAAAATATTTGGCTAGACGATATTTTTATAAACCTTGCTTTTTAACAATAATTGAATTCATTTACGATTCTAAAAAATAAAAATTTCTAATCCTGACTTTCAAAAAAAGTAACCAGTATGATGGGGAATATGTTGAAAATAAATTATTTTCAATATTAGTGTTCCGAAGTCTTTTCGCACTTTCTACTGAAGTGATTAAGTGAACCAAAAAGTCCTATTTTTTATGCGTGAAATCGATCTTGTAATTAATCAAAACTCCACCGGAAATACGTAATTTATTTTTGAAACGATTGAAGAACGCGAAACTTTATGATTATTTTTGTATTCGAGAGGGGAAAAAAACACATCGATACTCCTAGAATAACTTTCGAAATTTAAAAATCCATATTGTTATCAAAATAGATTAACATGCATCGAGGCTTTCGAGTTCGAAATATACTTTTAAAAACTACGGAGGTTTTATCGAATATTTTATTTCGGTTGTGTAGTATGGCTTTTGGAATCTTCGCATTTTTTTTGTTATTATTAATAATAAAATTTATATCATTCGTTGGCTCGAATATCGGAGATTCTTTTTTTTCACCCCCAACTTTCATTTTCTACTCCCCCGCCCCCACTCGTAATCCTTTTCCACTTCCTCTGTCAGACGAAATTTTTGAAAACGGGCTGCCCCCTGGCGGCTGTCGACAACCTTCGGTTTTCAGAACCTAAAAGCAAAATGAGATAACCGAACAAAAGATGTCAGGAATTTTTTACTTGCTTTTTAATTCTAGCAACTCGGTGGGAATTTTTAAATTAAAGCTTTTAGGAAAAGGATCAGAAATAATAATAATAAAAAAAAAACATTACCAATAAAAAGAAAATGTGGCTTCGCTGCCTGCTTGGTTTGTTTTTATGCGGGCAGCGTAGAGAATATTGGGAAAAATTCTGACACTGAGTTAATTACAATGAAAGTTCACAGCGCCCTCTCACACAAACGGTGGAGACCTTGTAATCGTTCATCACGTGTATTTTTTTATGGACTGTCTATGACAACGGTGGTCTCTCTTTTGTTTTAAGTTCACTCGCGTTACTCAGCATGCTGATACTGCTATAAATTTTAGTACACGATGTATTTTTTTTTCTCCATGACGGCGTCTTTTGTTAAAAGGGTTGCAGTGACTGGCGACAACCGCAGACTGAAAACATAATTAAGTGTCTTAGTATCTAGGAAAAAATGTTCAGATAGTTTTATTAATTGAGACTAAATACTGATAAATAATATTGCTTTTTATTCCAAATCTTTTTACACTGTCTGTACTGTAGAAACAACTCTTCCGAAATACATAAGTAAAATTTGTTTGTTTGATAATAGTTAGTATATAATGAGTTTAATTTCTTCAACAAGATTGTCTAAAATAACCGTTTGTATTTTTACGTTATCTTTAAATAAAACAAAATGATTCAGTTAAGATTATCATCCATCGGGTGCTTTGGATTAGATTGTATGCTGTACAGTTCTTTCTAATGTATTAGCATCTGTATATGGAAAGAATTGTATTTATATAATTCAAGACCGAAAATTTCTTTTGTTAAGCTTCCAGTTTCTTTAATGTCACTTTTATGTAGCTACATTTCTTTTTAAACGTCTTTTGAAAGATATTGCGAACACAATTTGCCCTCTGTTAAATATGATAGTGAGTGAACATGTTTCCGGTGTGACATTTAAACGACGTCATACTGAATATTTTAATCATTATCAGACACTACTTCGCTAGCTTTCATTATTATTTATTTAAAAAAAGGATAATTATAGAATAAGTTTTAATCCTACTCTATAACTGCAAATAGTAGCTAAAAAAATTGGATTGAGAATGTAAACACAACCATATAATTAAGACTGGATGCCATCGGTGTTATACTTTCCTTAAAACAGAATATGGAATTTCTGTGGTGAAAGCAAACTATTCAAAAATTAAGGTTTTTATTCATTTATCGCTTAAAATATTTCAATATAAATATTTGGTAATGGTTATTTCTTTGTAAATAATGTCTTAAAGTAAGTACAAAAGCACATTTGCTCAAGAATAGGAATTTGCAGTGCTTCAAAAGGGTTATCTCTATAATTATTTTGAACTGCAATTTGTAACCTGACAATAAATTAAAATCCTGTTAAAGAAAATAAATAAATACTTTATTAAAATGTTAATACAGAAAATAAATATTTTTTATTAATTTCCTACACATTTACAATTTTTTCTAACTATTTTAATAACATAAATATTAACAACGTTTAACAATTTAAATGTTGCTATTTCATTCAAAAAATAATCTTCATTATTAAGCAAATTCTCACCTAAATAAAAATAAGCATTGAATGATTAGTTCTCTAGAAGGGAAAGTTGCAGTTAAAATTATTTGCCAGTCCACTAACGTCAACAGCGAATGACGCTTTTAATATAACTTTTCCACTTTATTACATGGCTAGCAATAAAAACAGCTTTACTGGAGTTTACCTCTAACGGTTTTCTCGCTTTGTGTCACATTATGGGTGATTCTACTTCTAAATGTATCAAAATTCAATTCAAGGAATTTCAAACGAAAAATAGAGTGGAGCACGGTTTTGACAAAACACCAATTGATCTACAATTATAAAAAATATTATTTTTGTTGAAAAATAAGCCCAAATAGAAAACTATAATGAAGTTTACAAAGTTTGCTTGCAGTTTCTTCAAGTTTCGTTTTCGTGACTCTATTCGAGTATTATAATATTTAAATAAAAAAATATTTTAATCCTGGTTTATACAAATAACAATGAAAAATAAATCTATTTATATTTTTTACTTGATAGTCTATAAAGAAGATACAGATCTGATTACGATGAGCAAAACCCTCAGTTAAATATCAAGAAAAAAAATACCCCTGAAACAATTATTTTCTATTTATTAGAATTCCAATTCAACTTGCTTTCTTTTTGTTCATTTGCACAAAATGAATGATTAAAAGTAACATTTTTATGAAGCAACAAAAATTTAAACTTCATCAAAATCGTATCAGATAAGAAAGAGAATCATACATAAGTCGTTCATTTTCATTAATTTATACTGGAAAGCAGTCAACTATGTGGCAAGAATTAAGAAGAAACGTGAACTTATAAGTAAGTTTGTAGACAGCAAGATTCTCTTTATTGTCTAAAAACAGGTAGTAATACATTTTACTATTCATATCTAACTGCGATAATAATAATGCAATACTAATAAAAGCAGGTAAAAAATAAATGCAATTAATAGGTGTTGATCAATATTGCCATTTTTGCACATTGCCTACTCGATTTCAGCTTCAGTTATTCGTTGCTTTCAATGATTCAAAATGTCTTAAAGAAAACAACATCATGTTCTCGCATGATAATTAAAAAGATATTTGATAATTTCACAAAAAAATTGTCAATTTTTCAAGTCAGCTACTTTTTAAAAAAAGTGCATTGATCACCATTAGAAATATTTGCTTAAACAATATTTAAATTCCTGCTCATTATTATTATTTCCGAATTGCAGACGGAATAAACAAATACTCTTGATACGAAGGGAACATAAAAGCGATTAATGGCCAAATGTTGTAACTTTTTCCTCGCCAAACGCGTTCTTCTCGGCTAGTGAGCGGGGTCGCTTCAACTTCCGGAAGTGCGTTTTGTGCTCGTATATATCGTGACACGAAATAGCGGGGAGCAGAAAATGACACAACCTTCCACAATGCCTCCGAAGAAAAAAGAAAGAAGAAAAAAATTGCAAAAATAAATTATTTTCCATCGACCTTCAATATCGGGTGGCCTGCCTTTGTGACGTATATTAACGAGCGTTATCGTCTGCCTTTTGCGCGTTTTCAAAGTATAGCAAGCGGGTAAAAATTTTATCGTCTGACAAAGTCTGTTTTTCTAGATTTTTTCCCCTCTTTTCTTTCTTCGTTCTACTGTTTTTCGCTCCCTTCTTTTATTATAAGAGCGGGGTTTTTTTTCTCCCTTTCACCCATCATAAACTCGATAATGTCTGTTGGTTTTGCCAAATTCTTTTTTTTTCTTTCCTGTTTTATTTTTTCATTAATCCCTTGTTAAAAAAATTTCCCGCCCTTTTTTTAGGTCCTTGCGACACGATAGAGATACCCCCCCCACTCCCCTTCTTTCTGATTTGTTCAAGCTTCACAAAGAACTGAAGACAGTTTTAATTCTGATAAAACAAGCAAGACTAAGTTTTTTTTATTCTTAAGCCAGGAAGGATACATAGAAAAAAAATGCTTAAAAGTGTGTAAACAAGACTTGCTGTCAGCTTTGTGTTTAGAACAATAAGAATGATGACGGCTTTTAAAAATAAATAACTTCTTTCAAATCTTGACACAATCACTGCCGAAGCCTGAAACCAACAAAGTCATCAAATTTTATGGAACTTCCTGTTTTCTGCGAAGCTTGATTGTTTGTCCAGGACGTTTACGTGGATTGATATAATTATTGAAATAGTGATTTCTTATAATGAGCGGGACATATTTTGAAAATGTATTATTTATACGGAAACGCGTCATTCAGTTGTTGATCGGAAACATCTCAGCTTTTTATTGGCTTACATCCTTTTAACTGAGTTTTAAAAAATATGCAGGTGGATTCTGTCTGATTTATTTAATATGTTTGTTACATTTGAATTATATAGATACATTAAGCAACTTATATAAATTCATATAATTTGAAGAGAAATTCTTCATTATCATAAAATGTAATTGAAATTTTTTAAATAAATATTTTTGGGTAATGTTATTTTATCTCTTTGAAAAATAGTTTTCAGATCCTTTTACGAATTTTTCGGAATACGTAATATAATAAAATAATTTAATGCAAGATTTTCATTTATCAATAAGTTAAAATATCCTGCGTTTCTACACTTTATTTAGAAATTAACTTAAAAAACAAGATATTATGCTACACACATCAATAAGGAAGGTTATTAGTTCGGCTCAGGTCACAACTCAGCGTGATCATGATTAATGTTATAATTCATTTTGTACTTTCAAAATCTCTACAAGTTCATACACATTCAAAGTATTCATTTAGTCTTCTTTGCTTCACTTGAAAATCCGATAATCTTTTTTTTTCTC
The DNA here is from genome assembly GCA_026289955.1 of Argiope argentata. Taxonomy (NCBI): domain Eukaryota; kingdom Metazoa; phylum Arthropoda; class Arachnida; order Araneae; family Araneidae; genus Argiope; species Argiope argentata. Next base: position 1,602,323 of record JAOUZG010043370.1, on the reverse strand, counting down.
CATAAAATACGTTTCGGAAATTTTTTTTTTCATATAAACCTGAGAATTGATTTGAATTTCTAAATTAATCAGCTAGGTAACGGCGTGGAGTTTTAAATCTGTTGAACAGACATAAGCTGGTGTTGCTGTTATTGAATTGAGAAAACAAAAGGGAGAAAAAAGGAACCCATTTAGTGGTGAATACAAAACTGAAATTCTTAACAGGTACTGAAAATTTACCAACACTGCTTGACAATTGCTGAATAACAAGTAGTTAGTGTTAAATTGAGTCTCAGACAGTTGACCAATAAAAGTAAATTCAAGTTGAGAAGGTGTGATAGACCAAGACCCATTATCTGTATAAAAGAGATTGCATACAAACTCATGGTTCAGGAGAAAATTCATGCTGTTTCATGTTTGACCCAAAGTCGCGCAGGATGTTACAAATTTTTTTTTCTCTGTATTTCTCTTTGGTTCTTGCAGAATTAAGAGTAAAATATCAGCAAGACTTCATTTGAGTGCCTAAGATCGTGAACTAATAGTTGGATAGCTGGAAACTAACTGCTACAATGTGTGCATCAAAGAGTGTTGAAAAATCGTGCACTTCTCGCATTATTTTTTTAAAAAAATAAAAAGCGATAAATCAATGACACACGATTAAATTATTTTGCTGTTGTTGTTACTTATGGTACTTGCCTGTAGATAAGCCCCCTGCTGATACAGATTTAAGCCGAAAGGAGCGTCTCTTATTTTTTGAAGTTTCGCCAACTAGTTAGAAGATTAGGTCGAACAACTTGGTAGGCTATGTTTGAGATAGCACAACTTGTTGTTTGAAGTAGGTCCAAGAGTACGACTTAGCTACACACTCACCACATTTGCTTTCATAGCCCCTTTTTACGGGGGGCGGGGTACATTCACGCAATTCAGAGATAGCACACGGAAGAGCAACAATGCCCAAATCAGGTCTCAAACCTGACTCCCAGAACACGAGGAAGACGCGCTACCTCTATGCCAGAAAGCCAGCTTAAATGATTTTAACCGTATTAATTAATTTTACGATTTTAAAAAGATTGAAAAGTTATATAGACACTATCCATCTCCAAATTGTATTTCCGCCATCTAGTTATATTATTTCAAGTGATAAGCTCTAATAAATAGAAAGTCAATACATACATTTTTCTACATTATTACTTTCTAAAATTATCTTTATAACTAATAAGAAAGAATATGTGTGTATATGTGTAATATTATAACCATTTAAAATCTATAGAAGAAATATTTGAGAGACAAAGCTTTTAAGGGAAGAAAATGCGTAAAATTTATTATAAAATTTATAGAGAGTGCAATGAAATCTAGAGAGACTATCATTCATATACAAAAGAAAAAAAAATTCTTAAGGGAAGTATTTTCGAGTCATGTAATTATCTTATCCGATTACGGTATATATAATGAAATATTTTTAATGATTGTTATTAAATTCCGTGATGGAGAAATACAAAGTAAATCTCATTTGCGATTGCTTATTTTGCTTAATTCATGCAAACTGCTCGTTAAGAAATTACCAATGTTATTATTTCCTCTGAGAATGCAATGAAAAATCGTTTAATAATTTTCGCAATAGAAATATTAAAATTAACACTAATAACTAATTAAATTATTTTTAACTACTTTTTAGAAGTAATTGCTTGATTAGCATTTAAAACTATCATTCTTTATTTGTTAATTTTTAAATACTCGCAGAATATCTCAATATTAATGAAATAAATTAAAAAAACGTATTCTGATATAATTTATTAAACGTTTTATCTCCTCATTTACTTAAAGTTGCTCAAATTATACTATGAATTTCTCAAACAAAATATACTTCCGAAGGCAACTTCAAGTATTAATCCAATTGAATTACTTTTGTGTTAGAAAAGTGTCAATACTCCAAAACCTCTCAATATCCTCTGAACAATCCCTTTCCGTTGATTTCAAGCGAAATAATGCACTCTTTATCACTTTCTCACGCACCTTCAGGAAATTGCCACAACACTCCCACCTAATTTTACAAAAGATAAATCCAAATTGAATTTCGCAGAGAACGAATTTTCTAAGGAACCAGGTCTCCTTCACCACTTTATGCGAAACGAAATTGCGAAACAAGGCACAATCGATGAAGCCTTCTACCTTAACGATTCAATACTTAATTTTGGACCTTATCAAACTTGGCCGCACCGACGATCCCAAACATGTTTTACAGTTAAATCCCCTTATCTTCTTCATTATCAGTCGCACCCCCTACCCACACTCGGACCGATTATGGCAGATAGCAATTCATTCTCATTGAAGAATCTTTTGGGTATGATAGTGGGTGGATTTATGCGCACTACAAAGTGGTTTGTTCTATCTTTTCACTGTTGAGGAGGGGAAAAGGGGGTGGCAATGGCAGGAGTTTGCAGATGATAACATCTAGCTGGGAACCTTCTCTCCCCCCCCTTTTCAATTAGCCGGTTGGGAGCAGCAGGTAATAGAACGCAGTGGTGGTGACTTGATAGGGACGCCACAACTCAATCTAATGTAATCGCTTGTTTCCATTAGTGGTTGACTGTTCGGTCAGTATTTCCTTGGACAGCTTCACAGGGGTGGATCAAAGTATAACAATATTTTTTTTTCTTTTGACAATAGTCATTTAATTTATATCAATTTCATGTACATATAATATATTATAGATTCAGTCCATTCTTTTGTTAGTGATATTATCTTATTTCATATTAATATTTATAAATATTTTGTTAAGAGGTTGGTAGACTTTGAAGTTTGAAAAAAAAGGGAGGAGGACGAAAATGTTCAACTCGCTTTTTAACATATTTTATCCAAAATATAAGTTTAGATGCATTCTAAACAGCCTTAAAACCGATACTGTTAAAGAAAAAGAACAGATAAAGGATTGAAAAAATAAATATGTTTGACAGGGATTCCACGAATTAATTGTATTATTTTCAGATTTTAAAGTGCTTCAGGTGCCTTACTTTTTTCGAAAATTAAGTAAATTCCGTTGTTAACATTTCTCTTACATATTAAAATTAATCTCTACGTGCATTTTTCATTTTTATGCCTTTACAGGGTTAAAAAGACAATTTCAACTGTGAAAAGCCTAAAATTCTAATGAAGATGATCTCGTGTCCGCTTTACAACGGAAGGAAGGATGCAGTAGCTTCAGAGGGTATTGACCCTTTAGCATCCGAGGGCAGAAGTCAGGCTTCTAGCTCATATGAGAATGACACACACTCATCACATTCGCTTGCACAGTCCCTTTTTACGGGGGGTTCACATTCTTACACCTTACAAATAGAACACAGAAGAATAACCCTGCCCTGCCCGACACTCGAATCCTGGACGCCCAGATCACGAGGAAAACGCTTTTCCTCTGTGCCAGAACATCAGCATAAAATTCTAATGAAAACTCCTCACGCGTACACAAAAATGTGTCCACAAAATGTGTACACCAAATGTGTTGTAAACAATTAACAAATTAAAAAGTATCTTACAGTATTCCCACCTTTTATATACATATATTATTGTTTTGTTTCAGCCTAGCTTTTTATAGATATAAAGCATAAATGTCCTAGTTAAATGAACATATAATAAATTATCTATTTTAATATGTAACGTTGTTATGGACTCATTCTGATTGATAAACTATATTCAAATAAATATATAGGGAATACAGGCTCCAAACTTTATATTTTGCTGTGATCGGGTGACTTAATTTGAACTCAATAATCACAGTTCTCTGTCATTCAACTGAATAAAGATAACATTCGGAATATGCTTTTTTAATCGAAAAATGATTATTTTCGCAAGAATTAAGAATATGAAATTATAAAACAAGATATCTGGATGTTAATGGAGTGTAAAGTAATAGGAATCGATTATCAGTTTGAAATACAATGCATCCCGATGAAATTGTAAATCCAAGAACCAATGCATAAAGCCAAATGGAAGGATTTATTTAAAGGCTCTTGAAGATGAAATAACTCAGAGTAAACCCCCTTCTATTTTTGCATGTAAACACAGACAGGTCAGTACCGTGCAATTAAAAACGTTGGAAGAATGAGGAAATATTAAAGTGTTAAATGTCCATTGCCTCATTTATAAATAGTGAAGAGTTTAAGAAATCGATATTATCCTCAAATTAACCCCAAAAGTTAAAGACCTATTTGTGATTTCGAAACTTTCATAGGAAAAGTAACTAGAATAAATAAATGCTTTAATTTGTTAAATGGGGCTATTTCATAAGGGGAGATATGAGATAATTGATTTTCAGTTTAATCAGTTTTTCATACGAATGGAAACAAAACGTGACAAGAAAAGAAAAACAATAAAAAGTGTCAAGTAATTTTAAACATGATATAGCCCTATATCCTGTAGACTTCGATTCAATTAATTTTATATAATCGAGCTTCCACCAAAAGAATGAGCTCTATCACGACAATACAAACAAGTCTATTCATCATCTCACATTTCATCGCCGGCGAGCTTGTTGCTGTAACCATTAGCGTGACCACTCCACCCGAATCAAATGGGTCACGTTCCGGAACGCGTTCACGTTTCGCGATGGCCCAGGCACGTGCTAGCAGTGGATCATCCCTTTCAAATTGGGCTCCTCCCGTGCCCGCAACAGGCTTAGTAATGATATCATTTCCTACACTCTGATGACAGGGAACACTTTTTAGAGCGGGATCCCCCGCTGTGGGAAAGTGGGACGTGAGTTGGAAGGCGAGAGATTTGCATGTTGAGGCCCGGTAGCGTGGTCAAATGAGCAACAACGTGGGAAACGATGTTGTCATTTGCTCGATAAACTTCGTTTGCGCGTATTACGCATAATTTGTTATTATTACGGTAAAACTAGTGATATCTTTTTTAGTTGTTTTTTCCTGCTGTTGGAAAATTCGATCTGCAAGCACACGAACTGGAAACTAGCCTGTATAGAGGTCGAACAAGGATTTTTTGCACAGTCCTCATGAGTTAGCATGTCATTTGAAAGTCTGTAAATGGTGAAAACTCTTTTTTTCATAATTTCCTATTTTCGCATACAAATGTTTATTTCATATTAACTGATACCCGGCGTATTGCTGCAGCAGTGGAAATAATTTCGGAAATATCATTTGAAATAGCTATCTGGTTTAATAAGGAATGATAGAAATAATGATATTTTTTTTTTGTCGACAATCAATACATTTATTGAATGTTACATTTTTTTTTTAACTTTGGTATTCAAGTGGTTTAAGGTAGATAATATTTTCGTGTTCTCCTGTCTTCAGCAAAAACAAATAAATTTCTTGGCTCTCCGACTCGTAAACCTTCAACATACTATTGATCTTTTTTTTTTATCAACAATCAATACTTTTATAGAAATTGAGTGATATATAGAGAAGTACAAGTAATATTGTTTTTACTTTGATATTCAAACGCTTTAGCGCTGTGTGTGTGTGTGTGTGTGTGTGTGTGTGTGTGTGTGTGTGTGTGTTCGTGCGTGCGTTCGTGAGTGTATGTTTCCGTCTTCAGTAAAAACAAATAAATTTCTTGGCTTTCCGTATACTACTGGCACCCAATATACTACTGGTCATGCGAAAAACATGGATTTTCTAATTTCAATCCGCTTACTTAAAGTGATTGACCTTGAACCCTGTTCATGGTCATTGAGAAAGCAAGTCGAATGGGGAACTGCAGTCGTTTGGAATCTTAAGACATGTCGGAGAGAATAGTGGAAATGCGCGGAATGGTCGCATTTTCTCCATTCCACTTTCAGCTAGGAATAGTCGCCTCGATTATTTCCGCGCGTTAATCCTCTTATTCTAATGCGGGTGATCCGTTAGCACATAACCATTGTCTTTTAATTCTTGTCACATGTTGATCTTGGAATATATTAACTATATTATACCTATAACCTTTCCGCAATTGCAAACAATAAGTTGCCAAAGTTTAATCGCAACCGGATGAACAGTACGGCTGAGCATAATATAAGAAAAAAATTAATTTTTATGTATTACATAGCATATTTGATGAAGAAATTAAACTTCTTTCTTTTGACTTGTATAGATGTCATGAAATAATGTAGTAAAAAATAATGTGGAATAAAATAACCTATTTATCTTTATAGGCAGAACGCCGGAATTATATTTCCCAAGTGATTTTATGCATAACAAATCATGATTGAGTGTTTATATTTAGAAAGCCTCATTAGAATATTTTAAAAAGTTTTAAATCTTACTAATAGATACTCTATTTTTTATTTTAATTAATTAATTTATTTTTTCAGAAATAAAAAACGAAAAAGCGTTTGCTGTTAGAAAAAAACAAAAGCATTTTAAAAGGTTTGAGATAAAGGACTTTAAAGCATCTTTGTTCAAAAAATATATTAATATAATGAAAAATCCTTAAAATTTGATTAATATTTAACGGATTTCAATAGCAAAAATGTAATGTATCCTTTTCTGGTGTCTAGTTTAATATCTTCTCTCAAAATTCAGGCGTTATATTTTATTTTAAGGATATTATTTAAATATACTGGTTGTTTACTTTTTAAGTGAAAAACAAAGCAAAACATGGCCCTTTTTCATCTATAAAAACCAGCAATATGAATTTAAAAAAAAATCACATTATTGTTCTGATGGAGGCAAAAAATATATTTTCCTTTTTTTTAAAATATCAGAAAGATGTATTGATAGCATTCAAAGCCTAATTTTTTAAACTTTGAATGCATATTATTTAATTTTTATTGAATTTGAATATGATGAAAATTTTAAGCCTAATCGAATTTTCTTAATATTAGTAATTATATAATGAATAGTATTGTAATCTACCTATTATTCTTAATAAAACTATATTCATTAATTTATTTAAGATAAATTATATTCTAGAGAAAATAAATCGACTTTTATATTCCAAAATATTGCGCAATACAAAGAGATAAATTTTATCAAATTCATACATAATATGTTACTTTTTTGATTCACTTTAATAATTTTTTTCTGTGTAAACTGAAATTCCACTTATTTTTATCCCTTTTTTTTCAGCAAACAGCGTCAGTGAATGAGCTAATAAAACCAAGTGCATATAAAAATTGAAACTTGCCGAATTTTTCAAATATGTGAACTCTACCCTTATATCAACATTCCGAAACATTGCACATTTACATTCGCCTAGACTAATTTTTATATAAATATTCTATTTCTTGGTAATCAATATTACTAAATGTGAAGACTCATGAAATATAGGCTAATGATATTAAATGAATGATATTTTGCAAAGAAATTATTTATATTTTATCGATAAATTAACTAAGATTTAAAAATAAAATCCTATATTCCAAGCTACTACATTGCGCATCCTTAAAATGTTTCTGAATATGGAATTTCCATACTCACCAGAGAGCACTTGGGAAGGGCCCGTCTGAGCCGATACGGGCGGTTTTTCCCTAGAAGCAGGTGGCAACGATGCTTCTGAAGCTAAAACAAATATATATAAATATTAAGGACAAAAGGCATATTTGTTATGCCACAAGAAATAAATGAATTATTGTCAAGCATTAATACGGTTGGAAATTCTTGCTTTAATAGTACTTTAATGTTAAAAGACAATCTTTATTATAATTAGAAAGAAATTAATAAGTTGTAATTTTTTTCAAATGCATTTTTTACGTTTGAAATTTGAGTTTTGTCTTGAAAATTTTCTAACTTTTTAAAATTTGTTTACCAGAAATTGCTTGCTGTCACGTCATTTAATTTTAAAATTTAATTAATTAAACAAAATATGACAAAAATGAATTTTTGTATGGGGAAGTCATTGATAGAACTATCGAGGAAGCAAATTAATACGAAAATTCAAAATAAATACGTATACAAAATAAATAATAACTCTATAATAATGTATATTCACAATATTTTTTTCATAAATATGATCTATTACATTTTAAGAAATGAAAAGCAAGTTTTTTTTTTAAATTTATATAAATAAGGTCTTGGAAACAATATAGAATTATATTTACTTCTAATATATTATACATGTAACAAAGACAAAATTCTTTGAAATTCCTTATGAGAAATTCATAACTCAATTAGAAAATGTATATAATTATTTATGAATTTGATGTGTTTTGAGTAATTCTGCATTTTATAAACAACTTGCAATATTACTTATTATTGTATTTCTAAACAAAATTAAAAGCGCTTTAGATGTAGCTAAAATAAATTTTAATTTAGTTTCTATTATTCATAAACCTTTTATTTATAAATCTAAGATCATTCTAATTTGAAGCTACCACTGAAATTATAAATACTCTTTTTTAAATTTTGTTAATCGAGGCAAAGGTTTTTTTTATGAAACATTATATGCAATTAAACTTATATTTTATTCGATTTCATTTATGAATTATTAGTCTTTTTTTCCTCCATTAATTTAATTAATCATATAAACAGATTATATTGCTCTGATTTCTTGCAAATTTTTTGAATAAAGAATAGCTTTTTTATAATGTATCAAGCTTTATAGGAATTCTCTTGAGTTGATAAAAGACAGAAAATATGAAATATAATTTCCGCCTTTCTCTTTTTGTTGAGAACATTAATATTGCATTTTTTACAATAAACTGCTGCTGATAAAAAAAAATCTTATCACTCCTAACAATTTCCCCATTTATTCAATGCGTTCGAAAATATTATGGCTCTTCTCTTAAATGAAAATAATTTTGGCACCAAATGAGCTTATATATATTTCTTCCACCATATCGAATATACGTTTTTTCCTTACCTATTTCCAAAAAAAGAGAAAAAAAACCTCTATAAATTTGAAAATGCAGTCAATTTTCTAAAAATATAAGTTTGATCCGGTGCTTTCAATGAACTCAATAAATATTATCTATTTTTACCGAAATTCAGTCGAAAATTTTGAGATATAATTTAAAAAATATTAACTCATACCAATGTTAGATTACAACATTCTTTTAATAATGTAATCTCAAAAACTTTACAAGAAAGTTTTTTAAAAAAATAATTAATACTGATAAGTTGACTACTTGGTTTATTTTTCTTTATCCGTGTTTTTTTTCTTTGTTTCCCATTTCATGTAGCTACTACAATGCTAAATCAGAATGTTTGTGGAGAAATCTGTTTTACAGTCTTAACTTATTAGCTATATTCAATGAAAATTTTAAAAGAATTCAATTTAGAAATGAAGTCACTTTCGAGTTGTTGCAAATAGTAGTCATAACAAGATGATTTTTTATTGAAGGACTTATCATGTTTCAATGAATAATATTTTCAGACAGTTGATTTTCAGAATTAACACAATGTAGTAATTTTTATTCATCTGAGCCTAAGAAATTGCATCATTTATTTACTGCCTCGCTAAAATACTTGTATATATGATGCTTTGCTTACTAGATGGCAAAATATTATTTCCTATTCACTTGGCATGCAAATCAAAAATAAATTATGAGAAGCTCTGTATTATTCGTTAAAAATGTTTCTGAGAGTGTATTTTCATTTTTTTCATACTTTGTGTATAAAAAAAATGGCTATTATTATTACTCATATTAAAGGAAAAAATTGTTTTTCTGAATCCTAAGAATTTATTTAGGTCCATGGGCACATTTCGTAGATTCAAATATTTCCTTCTTTATCCTTGAAAATGAGTCATTTAAATTAATTACAAATAAAATTTCATCATCTTTATGCAAAATCTTTAATAATATTCCAAATAAATAACTCATAAGGTATGCAGGAGAGCTATTTGGATATTTATATCACATTTCAACCTTATCAAGACTTCACGCTGTATTTGATAACTGATTAGCACTTCAATGGACATAATTTTGCATTATCACTACAAAAATAAAAATTTCTGAAAATAGACTTTGCTTTTAATTTCAAAATAAAGACTTGCAAAACTCTTTTTTATGATAAGCATTAGTGAGGCTCAGAGGAATGATTTCATATCAGATTCTGTCTTCATTAAAATTCACTTTATATTAGTAGAGTTTGTGATTCTAGACTCGAAGGTTTGTCTTTGCTATTTTTATGGTATCCTTTTTTTTAAGCTTTTTCAATTCCTACTATTAATTCTTACTCTCCCTATGTATATATTTATATGTCTTGTTCAAGTTTTCAGTCATTAATAAAATACTTTTGATTCATCTACTCAAGTTCAAATGCCTTTTTTTAAACTTGTAGTGGATGACACTCGATGTTAATACAGTTTTTTTCAAATATTTTTATTATCTGAAATATTCTAAACCTGGATTTTTATATTTAACCTTCTATTTCTATCTGATATTCTTTTCTATTTGAATTTTCATAGAAATTAGATGAAATTGTCCCTTTAATTATCCATTGTCCAATCATTTTCATTTTATCTTGTATGAAGCATATTATTATAAAATGCTTAGTATTCAACTGCCACATGCAAATTAAATATGATGGCGTTTTGGATGGTCTATACAATGCATTTAGATAGTTGTTCGTTTCTAAAACAAAGATGAAAAGTTCTGTTCCAAAACACAAATTAGAGTTCTTCTTTATTGTATGATAAAACCTCAACCGCATATGATTTAGTTGAGGATAAATTAAGCATTTTCAAAATAAATACGATCTGAGTAGATTTGGATGGAAATCTAATTGAACAATTATTGCACGGAATTAGTTATTTGCTATTTTTATAAATAAATAAACCGAAACATTAAATAATGTTTTCTCTCTCTCAAATATATAGAAGCCAATTTAAAAAAAATAAAAACATTTTCCCAAATATCCAAGTTTTGTAAATTTTCAGGTTGGAAATTTTATGTATAAACAAATAATGAGATTCTGATTTAAAAATTAATAAAAATGTTTTCTTCGTTCTCTAATGGGTTACTTCGACACCGATTAGACTCAGGATTTTAAATTTCATACGAATGTCATTAAACTATTTTATAAAATTTTACAAGAATAAAAACTCTAAAATTCTTTTTCTAATGCTTATTGATTTTTTATGTAAAACATTAATTTCTATATATTTTACATGTATGAAAAACTAATTCCTAGTTGATTTTTTTTATAAAACATTATTTCCCCTGTGTTTTACATGCATAAAAAACCTGATTTTAATTTTATGCGCATATATTTTTATTTTTTCATAAAACATTATTTCCCCTATATTTTACATAAATAAAGAAATCCTTTTTTAGACATTTTTTATGTTCCTGTAAAAGATTACTTCCCCTTTATTTCATTTGCATAAAAAAACCTTTCTACGTCCCTGTAAAACATTACTTCCTGTATATTTTCTGAGCATTAAAAAAACAACGCTCGTTCCTGTTTCCATGTTAATTGATTTTTCCTGTAAAACATTATTTTTCCTTTGTTTCTCCACTTCCGCTGAGGGACGTAGAAATTTGCAGTGAAAGGTATCACCTGAGATAAGGCCTGCGCTATCGAATCAAAATTCAAAGTGAAAGATCCAGCAGAAAATAGCCTTCGCATTGTTCCAAGGTAATTTGTAAATACAACTTAACTCTCTTCACTGCTTTCTTTTAGGCAGAGATGAATCAAAAAATGACACTTAAAATAAAAATTCTTCCGCCTTAATCGTATTTTTAGGCAGAGAACTACTCGAATATTACCGAATTCATTTACCCCCCCCCCCCTTATCCGGAACAGCTACATCTTTAAAAATACAAACAACTCCCGAAATATCTTTCGGAATCGGATCATTAATCGACCTTTTCTCCTATCGAACCGGAAGCCCCCTCTCCCACTTCCACCCCCGAGAGCACTTAAGGACGGTCCCGTTGCTTTTTTCCAGGGGAAGAGATCGATGCACTTACTCTGGCGTAGGAAGTTGAGATGCGCGTACAGGACTTCCCCGTTGTACGGATTGGTCAAGCGGCTGAAGTCCTCGCGGGTCAGCTGACAAAGCTCCCGGCCAATGACGTTGAAACGGGCAGCGTCGACCTCGTGCAGATTGTACTCTTTCACGGCCCACTCCAACCATTGCTTCACGTGCTCCGGGTTCCACAACACAGGATCTAGGGGAAGAAACAGTGCCTTGAGATTAGGTGGACGTGGAGAGGCTCAACTAAATGAGAATTTCAGACTAAGAATCTGACTAATTTATTGCATTCGAACTTGGAATTGAAATTGAAACATTTTTTATTGAAACGAGGCGATATGTATTTTTTTTGTTATTTAATTTTTTTTAATAATATTTCATTAAGATGCTGTTTATAATTAAATTTTCGGAAATCGAACTAAATTACTGGAATTGAATTTGAAATAAGAAGGTTTTTATTCGAACTGGACGATAGTCGAAATTATATTCCATCATTTAAATTTCCTATAGTTTGGCATTAAAATATTGTCTTTGATTAAAATTCACATTAATTATTTTTTTTAAAAAAAAAACCTAAAAATTGTAATATTATTGTGGGGGTTTTCTAATTCTTTTCGTCATATAAATACGTTTTTACAGTGTGCCTTTAGTAATTGTGATAAATAATTTGAATGCCTTTAACGTTTACTTTTTATTACCCCTCAGTAATCTTAAGAACTTGACTTTTACAAAGTACATCCAACCTAAAAAAAGTAATTATAATAATAAATAAAAATCTGAGGTTTTAATAATATATATATATTTTTCATTTTATATGTGAAAATGTAAATTTCGTTATTTGCTGTTCAATTATTATTTTCGAGCTGAAGTATGGTATTAGTTTAATTTCTTTTACTGAAATTATAATAAAATATTCAAAAGGTTATTCATCCATTTTGAATTTATACCTTGCATATCTATTTCCTCTAATATTATTCATTTTTTCCCTTATCAATATATGAAGAAATAATATGATTCTCCATCAAACATCTAATGAACTCTATTGAAACAACTGAGAAATAATTTTTTTATCAAGATAATAATCTTTAAAAAACCCGTTTAGCTTAAGAGATTTTATTCATAATGTTATATTTAATTTCACTAACAACTAGTACGTCGGGATTATTTTAATTTAGCATCTATCTATATCCTCATAAATCGTATGAAATACGAAATGTATATTTAATATTAAAGATATACAAATGAGGTATGATTTTTCTCCTTTTACAATAAATGTTTGAACTCTAATTATTATTTTAAATATTATATATTAACTTACGGTCAATATCTTTAAAAAACTGTTGGAATTATTATATTTAAATGAATTTGCATCAGTTAAGATTCAATGTACAATATTTGAAAATGTTTATGGCTATCTCGTTGACACTTTTTTTCACTTATACTTCAGACCCTTGAAGGATGTATAAACGGTGCATTACCATACGATGAAATAATTTGAAAACCTCTCGGTAAGAGAAATAAATCTGAATGGATAACGTGAGTCTTTCTTGGGAGTCCGTTCAATCAAGATTCAAAAATACCCAGACTGTTCAAATACTATCATTTAAGTGGAGCTGTATATTCAATGCTAATTTATTAATTTTATTTATGTATGATTTATATATAATTTATTTATTTATTCGTTTTTTTTTCTTTAAAATTTTTATTAGTGTACAAAAATTCCTTGGAAATTAAAAAGTTCGTCGGAAGCGTAACATTTACATTATTCAAAATTTTTCATAACAAGTAATAATACGCTTGTGTATATTTTTATAGTTTGACGAAAGTTTTTCTTGACTCTTTTTAGATCGCCGTTAAAACCGAATTATTTCCAAAATATTATTTTTTTTCTGTGTATGACGTAATTGCATAGCTGTGCGGAGGATTATTTAAAGCCTCTCATGCATTTGATTTATCGAATTTGTTGCGGCAACAATGATATACATCTATTTATTTGCTCAGCGTCTTCAAGGCGATTTTGTTAAATTCTATTGACGAATGACTCGGTAAGCAAGACTCGTGTTCCACTTCAAAAATAAGTATATAAATAATAACAAAATGGAGATTTTATTCTTTATGCACACCAATGAATGAGAATCTCGTGATACATGCACCCTCCTCTCTTTTACCTCCTCTGATATAATAGAACCCCAGCTCCATGGAAGTTCCAGGAAGTCTGAGACACGTGACAAGTGGCGTCACTTCCGCCACGAGACAAAAGTCAAACGCTCGCCATCTACCGGCGGGGAGGAAAATCAAAAGAATGGAGTTAGATAAGGAAAGAAAGGGCAAAAAAATAAATAATAATGGTGGGAGGGAGGCAATGAGTGCCATTCGAGGCAGAAGAATTGATGCCGGGGGTGGTTCATTGTGTGGGTGCAAGAGCGCAGAAGGAAGACCCCCTTCCCTCCGCCCTAATTGTCATTCGGCTCAATTTATTCCCAATCCGCACTGCCGGATAAAGCATCTTCCACACGTGTGCGGACGTTGCTCGCTTAGGGTCGCCGACGCAGGATTTTCAGTTAAATCGAAAAGAGATGGGGCCTTTAGTCCCGACTGTTTTAATTGCCCGATTATGTACCAGGAGGGTATGTAACATACACGTAGAAGGGCACATATGCAGGAGGGTATGTAACATACACATAGAAGGGCACATATGCAGGAGGGTATGTAACATACACTGAAACATTTCTAGATGATATATATATATAACGTTTACAGGGATGCTAATTCAGGCTCGAATTCGTTAATCCCTATTAGGCAACACCTCACCTGGGAACATCAACAATATTTCATTGTCGTCCTTTCAAAGCTGAGATATTGGAGTAGACATATCTTAAACACCTCTTTTTTTTTTCTTTTTCTTTTTTCTATCTTCGGAGAATTTTTCTCTTACCAGCTCCGATGTTCTCCGGTATTGCATGCGACGTTCTTCCGTTTTAATCACTAAGTTTTTAAACTCTCCTGAGCATTTCTTCAATGCTGGATCTTTACATGATGCGAAAGTACATTTTTCGATTCCGGATTCAAAACTCCACAATAAGATCATTATTTGTTAATATCTGCTATATGTAAATACAGGTTTATGATCAGTTTTTCTTTTCAAATTGTGGGATTCTCGCTCGGTCTTTCTTCATATCCTTTTTTCATCCGAAATAGCTGACGCTCCATTATTATTTTTTTTTAAGTAATCCAGGATTAACACGTGTATTTTTTAGATATTCAGACACAAAATTTCTGTTACTCGAAAAAAAACTGGAAGTCTGTGCATTAATGTTGCCACAGAAAAGTAGAACTAAGAAATAATGTTGTTTTAAATTCGATTACTGTTAGTTTAGTTTTAATTAAAGCTTTAGTTTTCCTCTTTTGTTATCATTTCACTACTAAG
>JAOUZG010043370.1:1524319-1547436 GCA_026289955.1 Argiope argentata | reverse complement strand
TATATATATATATATATATATATATATATATATTCTTAACATTATTTTTTACCTCTTTTTAATTTTGTTTTCTTTAACTTAAATCTATGTTTCTTCTTGTATTTTAACATAGGAACATTTATGTATTTAACATTGAACTTTAAAATAATGCAATTCATAATGGCATACAAATTAATTCACACAAAAAAATCATAAATAGAGCCTTCACCTCGATTAATTTAAAAAGAAGATATATTTTGTAAATTTAAAAATCAATTTTGCTTTTTGTGTTGAATTAATTCTGAATCAAATATTTAACAAGTTAATAAAAATTCTAAATATGGTACTGAAATTGATTTTAGAAAAACTTTGGAATTTAAAATCCCGGTAGAAAAATTCAAATATTATGGTTCCTTGTCTGAAAATACAAAGTTAAAAAGTTTTATAAAGATATTCTAAAGTCAACTAATAATCACAAATTTTATTATCAACAAGTCAAAAAAAAAAATCAAAGTCACATATTCCCACATAAAATTTTGATTTTCTTTGGAAGTCAGCCTATTTTCTTTAAACTCTTAATTAATAATATACTTAATTCATCTAGAAATCCACATCTAAATAAATTGAAAAACTAATATATTTCAAAAGTATTCAAAGTGTTTATTAAATTATTAAAATTGCAGCATAAATCATCCTTACAGTTATTCCCTTTGAGACAATTTATACCTTTGAAACACTTCACATTTTCACAATCAAGAGAAGTTTCTCTACATATTTTAAATATTTTTCAAAAAATCATCATACGAACTGCATGATTTATATGTATCAATTTGAAAGAAATAGTAATATTTATTTATTTTTGAAGTAGTTATTTTCTCTATGGATTTAGTGTACTTTTTAAAAATCCGAAATGTCATAATATGATATTCATGATAATTTTTATTAGTATTTTTTTTCCTTTTCTGATATATAATAATGTGATAAATGCTTCTAATATTCTTTTCAATGTGTAAAAATACATCTACTATTTTAGAACTACTCAATTTTGATAATGACTAATGTTTACATTTAAGTTTTTAATGAAAGCTATATATTTTTTTTCTGTGGTCCTTTTTCAATTGTTTCGTTTTAGCAGTAAAATTCATTTTGTTCCTTTATTACAACTTGTAGTTTTAGTAAGTTCGAAAAAAAGGTTTCTAAAAAAGAACTGCTATATAATTGCACTCAAAGTAAAGAGAGCCCACTCCGCTAATAAATTATATTCCAATAGAGACAACTTTCTTTTATAATTATTAAAATTTTTCTTAAAAAATGTAAATCTTAAATATATACTTGAGTGACTTTTGACACATTTTGTACATTTCCCATTAAAAAAACTATTTTATTTTTTAATAAGAATTTCTTTGACATGTAGCCTTGTTATTGTACTGTTTTTTTAAAAAAAATGAAAAACCAAATTGTAACATTGATTCAGAATTCATTTCCAACGTTATTTTTAAAATATGCTATCACGCAATATTTAAATGTCTTAAATAATCCATTTTATCAAAAAAAAGTCATTTATACTGATTAAATTTGATTTTTAACTATAACTTTTGTGTCATTTCACGTTTTGAAAATTCTGAACTCTTTCTGTGAAGACAAATGAACTATTTTCTTTATAAAATAAAGATTTTTAAATAATATGTAAATATCATTATCTATTTTTAAAAAAAAATTGTGAAGAAAAAATGATTTAAAGATATTTTGTTTCGGAAAAATACATTAAAAAAAAGAAAGATCCAGACAATGTTGCGTAAACATTTACTTAGTTGATGTAAATAAAATATCAACAAGTTTCTAAACAAGGTTCACACCTCCAGGTCTATCGATATAAAGAAAAATTCTGTACAAAACGCGTGGAGTAAATTCGAAGTGTAAAAGCAAATAGATATTATTTATGTTATCGTAAATACATCAACGAAAATGACCAATAACAATTTACAAGAGAGGGGGTAAAAAGTGAAAAAATAAATCTAACAAACCTGTTCGAGAATGAAGAATGCCTCCAGAACTATCACGGGAAAACGAAACAAACAACTGGGAGGGAAAAAGAAAACATCCCTCACAAATAAAACGTGATCGCGAAAGGGGTCCCTAAGAAAAAGCCGGGATATCCGGAGCGCTGGAGGAAGGAGCGGCAATAACACTATAATAACCTGTATATCCCGAAGGGAGCGAAAAACGGGAAAAAGTCGCGTCGCTCCGGGGCTTACGAAAAACGGGAGTGAGTCCCGAGTGGGAAGCAGAGGTTATGATCCAGGATCCTTTTGTTGGCGTCGGCGCGAGATCCTTCGATCCGGTCGCGGGGTGGGGCGGGGACGGCCCCCCTTCCATGGAAGAGGAGGGCAGCGGGGGGTGTTGGTCGGCCGGCACGCGAGTCGCCCCTGTGTTGATGCCCGAGTTTCGATTTCTGTTTTGCGCGGAATGTCACGCGAAAACGTGGAGACCCCTTTTTAGAGCATTTAGCTATGGGAGACAGTACAGCACTTCGAGGATATTAAAGATATTTCGACAAGAGTATGGACTATTAAAACTGTTTTTATATTTCTTCACAATAACTTAGCTATATAATATTTCTAATAGGAATTCTTTTTAATAGAAGTATTTTATTGCCCGTTTTTTTTTTCAACTATAAAGAGTAAGAACTGTTTCTATTTTAGAATTTGATGTTTAGATCTAAGATATTGTTGAGTATATTATTAGACATAAATGTGTTGTTTGCTGCTTAAATGTAAATGCTATTGGGATGAAACATATTTCTCTGTAAATATTTAAAAAATATTAACAGTTCAACGAAATTCAACTTGATAATAAGCAAGAGCGAAACGAATAAATTGCAGGTACTATAGAAAACAAACTGAATCCTTTTTAAATGCTTTTAAGAGAAAAACTTTTCATCATTTGAATTGATTCTTTAATTGATTTCAATTTTCTATACCCCCCCTTTAGCAGTCCTGACAACGTCCTTGTAAAACATTTCATTGTCCACTTTCCGAGTATATATTGATCAACAAAAAATAATTTAATAATACTACCTATGAAGCGTTTTAATAACTGTGAGATTTTTTCTCTCTCTCTATACTTTGGTGACTCTAAGATATATTGCATTTATTCTCTATTCAAATGAATCATTAAATTTTTATTGAGTTTATAAAACAGAAATGTGCGGTTTCCTGCTGTAAAGCCTGGGGCAGATAAAATGGATGTAATTTAGAATTATATTTAATTCTTGTCTGCATAATCTTCATTCCATATATAATAAATAAATATATATTTATAATTTAATTTTTTAATTAAATATTTTCAATAATTAATCATTTTACAGATACATCAACTAATTAAAAATAAGAAGGTTAAATTTTCGACAATTCTTTTATTTCATGTATTTTAATCATCTGAACGATTTTTCAATTGAAATACTAAAAACTAATGGATAATTTCACATTACTTTTTAATTAAACCATGTATCCCATTTACCATTCTGAATTTCATTTTTCACCTTTTTTTAGAGTGAAAAAAAAGCATGATAAATTCCGTGGTCTTCATTTCCTGAAGGAGCACCTGCTACTACTTGCTACTTCAAACACCTGCTACTATTCGAAACTAGAATCCAGTCTTATGAGATATTTCCTGAAATAAAGGATTGTTTTTCTTATTAAATGAAGTATAATTCCGAAGTATGAACTAAATTTAGAAACTATATTTGAAATTTTATGTAAGGAAGAATATTTTTTTTTAATCTTTATAATAATAAATAATTTAAACAAGCTTCATTGAAAATCAAAGTATTTTAATTTTATTGCACATTTTAAGGATTTTTTAAATCATTATAAAGATACATATACGCACATATTAATATTTGGAATGATTACTAAAATAAGTTCATCAATAAGTATAATATATATTTGTCTTTGTTATAAAAGTAATCAAAACCAGGAATATAGTCATAAAAATACATGTTGGAACTGAAATAGATCCTTTTCAATAAACTATTTTATTAACATTACGTACATGGTACTTTCCAACAACGTAAAAAGGGATGAATTCTAATTCTTCTATCCTCTCCTTTGCCGATTCCGCCGACCCAACAAGTTAATTAGTTAGAAAAAATAACAGGAAGTGCGAAATCCAAGATGCTTGGCAACAATGTTTATTCAATATTTCTTTTATAAAATATTTATTTCATTCAAAAATGTAAGATGATCACAAACCGTTACACCAAGTCTAATGCTAATTAAATAATCTAAAACACCATTCATAAATCTGAATGTTCTGAAATATCATTTTTTTTCTATCTAATCTTTACCCAAAGACTTATTGCAAATGGTATTTTTTTCTTGAAGGCTCTAATAATTTTTCATTAAAAAAATCTCTCTTTTTAATTTTTATGACTATATTTCTTTATTTTTGTTCAAAAACAGCAAGCCAAGATTTGATTACAGTATGAGTATGAATAGAATTATCATCCATTGCTTGCTTGCAATATTGTTCTATCCATTCATTTTCATGATTCGAGAAAAAAAATAGCTTTTATAGAATTAAATAATATAGCTCCATTCAATCAGAATTTAAAAATGGTTTAAAAATATTCAAATATTTTTGATATTGCAAGTAACATGTAATTTTACATGCTGAAATTCAATTCTTATCTTTGATTAAGGTAGTAAAAATTATCTATTAATTTATATTGATTAATTCCGAAACATTTTTTTTAAATTTTATTTTATAATTATTTTTGTTTTATTAAATATTCATTAAATATTTTACATATTCTCTCTTTAATTTTTTATAACCATGTACTTAATTTTTTTAAAAATTAAATAATATGTAAAAGCATCCAAAAAGCAGAACATTTGAATGGCAATTGTGAATTAATGAATATTGAAGATGGGAATTGCTTATTCGTCTTTAGTTTTATTGTAAAATTATTCCATAAAAAATTGTATAATGTTAATTTATTAGATTTGCTCCTTTATTAAATCATCATCCAAATTTATTATTTTGAAAAAATATTCATTTCTTATGTAGTAATTATTGTCACCTGATTTAACAAACTGACGTACTGATTTTTTAGCTATTATAATTTATTATTTATTAAAGCTGTTAAACGTCAAGATCAAAATGTTACCGACAGTTCTAGCTTGAAAAATGTAGCTTTTCTTTCCATGCTCATGTTTTAAGCCCTTTTCTCAAATTCATCTTATTGAATTGATCGAGGTTCTATTGTGAATTCAGCCTCAAAATGACTAAGTTTCATAAATATGAATCTAATATTCAAAATTATGGAAAATTCTAGGGGTTTTTTTTTGTTGTTGTTTAAAATTGTTTTCAAATACTAACAATAAATAATGAAAAACAGCTGACTGGATTTCCGTGGAATAAATATTGGCTTCATTGAAAAACGAAAAATAAAAATTCTCCTTTTCTATCCTCAAAAAAGGGCTTTAAAATACTTTTGACACAGTTAGGGACGAATTCGTATTACCAAATCGTATATTTATTACCGTGCATATGAAATTATTGAACATTTAAAAGCTTTAACATTTAAAACGGGTGTACAACCTCAATTTTAACCGACAATTCCGAACCATCACGAAGGCACACGGATAAATTGACTGGACCGCTGCAACAGCGACAGTGGAAGGGATTACAGTTGAATCCTATAGGCCATTACCGGCCACGATACAAGCCTTCCTGTAGGAAACCCGTCCAATCAACGATAGAAGGAACCAATCCCTACCATGGATGGTTGGATGGTGAGAACCAACCACCATAGTGGAATCTTCTCATCCTCATCTCTGAGGTTCTCTCCTTCTCGGGAGAAGCAGATGTACGAAAGGTAGCTGACTTCATCACCTTAAAGAAATTTTATATTTGTGGGGGATAACTCATTTCAATTTATTGCGAAAGGTTTTCCTGTAACAAAAATAAATTATTTTTATTTTTTTAAAAAAAATAAAGCCTTTATTCTTATTAAAATACGCACTGATGTATACATATTTTGAAGAACTTTTCAAAATATTTTTTCTAGAAATATACCCAGAAAAATTTCTTATATATATATATAAAATAAATGTCTGGAGGGGAAAACTTTTTCACACATTATATTTTATGTTGTGTTGTTACTTATGACACTTGCTACGGACAAACCCCGCTGATACATCAGCAGATTTTATGCCGAAGATATGCGTCTCTTGTTTTGTAGCAGCTTCAAGTAGGGCCAAGAGTACGACTTCAGATAAACACCCATCACAGTCGCTTGCACAGCCCCTTTTTACAGGAGGGCACATTCATACGCTTCACAGATAGAACAATCAAGAATAACCATGCCCACCCCGGAACTCGAACCCGAGACTCCCAGAACACGAGAAAGACACCCTACCTCTGCGCCAGAAAGCCGGCATATCTTATTTTTATATCCTAAATCCCTTATGACGTAAGTACGTAAGACTACATTCCGATGTGTATATTTTAATATTCTATGCAGAATGTTTGCGAAAGAACTCCTTAGGGGAAAAAAGCTTCAAATTTCTTTGTTGTCTTTTAGAATTTTGTGTGTTGAACAAACGTTTATTTACGTAAATATTTTTATTTGCCATCTTATTTCCTTAATATTTTGTACTTCAATATAGCAACATTCAAACCTATGGCAGTGATTTGTTCTACGCGTTTTATGGATTTTTACTTAGTTGCAATCTAGCAATGTTTCTTAAGAGAAGAACGAAGTTGAATTTGCGATTTTCTAGATTAAATCTGGAATTCTGTTGTATTCGATAAATATGTAATTCATAATCTGAATACTATTCGTTTATGGTCTGTTACTGTTTCAAGGAACTCTTGTGAGTACGATTCAGTTTTTTTTTAAAAAAAATTATTATTATTATTTATGCTTTATTACAGAAATTGCAATTCAAATAAATCATTTTATATTGAAATTTCTAACCTGCTTTTTTTTTATCAACATATCTCCCCATTTAAAGAAATCATATATTTATTTTGGCTGTTTGAATTTATTTAATTAGCGTTAAATCCTTGAACAAACATTTCCTAATTTTGTTTGAATAGATAATTTGAGTACGAATTTCTTGCAGTTCAGTTGGATTTTTTTAACAAATGGAATGAGGTGAAGGAAATCTTAGTTAAAATAATCATTATTGACTAAAACATGTGTGCAAAATGTCATTCCTCAACAGAGATTATTTCTATTTATCATATGATAGAGGGAGAGAGTTCACTTCTGAACCTTAGGGACATGGAATGAAAATAACCGAAAGTATGTATTTATTCAAACTTTCAAATGATACGAAAATCAGAATTCAAGCACCAAAAATAATTTAAAAACCCGTCTAATCGAAAAATATTTCTTGCCATCGGAGCTCAAACTTTGTTCATTTTCCTTTTTCCCCCATAATATTTATCGCATAAAGTGATCAAATAAATTTAATGCAATTTGAAATTCTAATCCAAAATAATTAGATAAATACCCAGTTAACAATTTAAACAGCCTTGCTTATTGCAACAGTTTCTTTAGATTATTATGACTGAAATAATGTGTGGTTATCACTGCCTGGGTGGATAAAGACATGATTTAGGATTAGCTTTTCTCTATCGATGATAGATGCCTCTTACGGGGGGGGGAGGATGGCCGGGATGGTCCTTAAGACTCAACCTTAGTTCAACCTTCCTGGAGTCCGGTCATTCAGATTTTCTCGTGTGCCTTCGAGTGAATTGTAGTAGCCGTTTGTGATTTAGCTTATCAAATACAAAAGTCTCCATATTATTTAGTAAAAAAGAAATTTTCTGTCAGATTTAGGAAAATTTTGACAACTTTTCTACATTAAATAAAAAATCCGTTGAATTTTACGATGCTATTTATTCTAAGCAATGTATTAAGTAACTCTGCAGTCGGATGTATCCTGCCAGGCATCATTCCTGAAGGGGCACCATTTTGGCTTTTCGTTTATTATCATGTGAGAACGTGCTGTCGTCTCCGTTACTGGGTTTAGAATAATTGAAGGCAACGAATAAAGTATAAATGGCAAAATCAGTCAACATCTTTTAATCGCATATATATGTATATGCAATATATATCTCTATATCTGCTTTTAATGGTATTGCACTATTATTATATATACTTCTTTGAAAGAATGTGTATTTTTAAAAGGTTGACTTGGTTTTTACCAGTATTGCTTTTTCAAACTGGTTTTAAACTACTTAATGGCTTAACTTAATTAAGACAAGTAATGGCTTAAACATAATAATGTTCTTACTTAACTTGAAATTAAAATTTGCGGTCGTAGATTTCATTTTTTAAAAATTTGTTTATTTACTTATTAATTTTGATAACTAAAATTACCTACAGAGTGACAAGAAGTAAATTAACTTTTAGGTAAAATTCAACTTAAAAAATTTTATACATTATTAGTTTGGAGCAATGCACAAATCCTCGTATTATATGAATAATTGTGCATCGAATTATTTTTCTAATTGCAAAGGGTTAAGTAATTCTTTAAATTGAAACGATGTAATCGATTTCTTTCCTTCTGTTCCGACCTTCCGTATGACCGGCGCAGTATGGCCTATTTTTGGCTCTTGTGCCTTAAATCAACCTACCAACCAGCCGAACACACTTGGTAATCCTAAACAGCAAAATTAAACTACATCCTAAAGTGTAAGAATAAGTAAAAAAGAGACCAATTCTGATTCTGAATTTCAGATATCTCTACATAGTATAAACTGAAGTCCCCTGAAAGCGTCTGTACGCTGAAACCACAAACACTCGAGAAATAGTTAACGAATGTTGGAGATACTTATACCATTTTGTAGAGAATTTATTGAGGGGAGGTTTTAGTACATCAAAATCATATCAAAATAAAAATGAAAGTTTTATAATTGCGATTTTAATTTATCCGCGCATTCTCGGAAGCCACAAACTGCGCATGTGCGTATAACATGTGTATGCATATGCGATACATTTCTTTGTTTACGTCTCATTTTTAACAGTA
Organism: Argiope argentata; assembly: GCA_026289955.1. Lineage (NCBI taxonomy): Eukaryota > Metazoa > Arthropoda > Arachnida > Araneae > Araneidae > Argiope > Argiope argentata. The sequence continues at coordinate 1,538,410 of JAOUZG010043370.1, read as the reverse complement.
GTTCAAATCTCATTATGCCTAAAAGAAAGAAATCCAAACTCGAAATGATAGTCTGTGTTTTGTCTACGGAATTTCATATTTTTACTCTTTGTAACTGTCTAAATATTTCTGACTGTGTGCTGTAAAAATTATTTTGTAGCTATTTCTGATAATTTCTAAACATATTTTAAATGTTTAACCTCTTGACATATGAATTTATTCAACTTTCTAATTAGATAACTCATCCTATTTTGGTAATTTATTGTTAATTTGATTTTTTCTAAATAATGTATGGAGCATTTTTTATACCAAATCGTTTCATATTGATTTTTTCGTAATTAAATATTTAATTCTGTGGCTTAATTTTCAGACTCGAAAAAAAAATTCAGTAATTCGATGCGCGTGTCAGACACGTCATTGTGTGCGAAGTGGTTAATATTGCGTAGCATGCCCAAGCCATATCGGGTGAAACTAGACTTAATTTTGAAGCTAATTTTTCTTCTGGGATGCTATGCCATGGGCTACGCCGTGCGGATACTGCTGGTTATTATGAAGTAACAAAAACTCTAGGAAGAAAATTGTCACTCAGATTTTATTTTCGTATGTTATTTTTATGTAAAAAAATTTTGCTTCCGTGACTACTAAAGTGTGCCATCGAATCGTTGATTAAGAAGTAAAATATTCGCTTTCATCTCTGGATCAAAAGGGATATACAAATGAACTAATACATGCAGAGATACTTGAAACCAGTGAAAAGTGTGTGATACGTGAAGTGGCGCTATTCGTTATAATCACATGCATATGAATGCATAACGATTATTAACTGCTTCTTCCAAACAACGAAACATTTTACTTGTCACTATTGGCAAGCTGAGACTTGGTTACCTCTTAGAATAGTTAGGCCATATTTGAAACTTTAGTTGCTATTTCGTTGTCAATTGTTAGCTACTTCTTCCAGGCAACAAAGCATTTTACTTGTCATTTTTGACGATCATTTAGTTAACACGAATATTTATTTCGTTCTTGATAACATGTTAGTTGCCAAATGTACAAAATAAAACATCAGTCGAAATTGATGAGGCTTTTGGGTGCAAAGATATTTATTTCAAAATATTTTTCGTGTATGATTTAACACAGTAGTATAAGTCTTCATTGATCAGTTGTTTTCTGAAAAAATATGAACAATAAAGGTAGAATTAACATAATTATAAGTGAGCAATTCTTTTTTTTTTCCTCCAGAGGTTCAACTATAACAGAATCTGCCATCCCGTATGAAAACATGGATGCTCTCTTGATACAAAAGAAGTCGACTAAGAAAGGATAAAAAATGCGATATTTAAACACGTAATTAGTTATATAACATATAGCTTTTCATGAAACGTTTTAATTGCTACAACACCAAAGTAGCATCAAACTGTTGAAAAGATAAAGAAATAGTTATATTTGTTTAGTCTCGTATCAAAATCTTTATTATTTGGATCAGACTCAAATCAAAATATCCAGTGTGAATATGTATGTTTTATAAAGGATTTAACAATTAGTACGCAATGTTTGATTTAAGAAAAATTAAAAGTTTTTATGACCTTGATTAAATATGTTAGTCTTTTACTCGTTACGTTTTATAAATTGAATATGCATTTTATGGCTACAAATTAAATTAATTAATTACTATAACAAATATAAATTACCTACTTTTCGTAATGAGTTTTCAAATCCCAGATTAAAGTGGCATATCCAGGGATTGTTTTTATATCACGAAAGGCTATTAATTAATAATTATCAAAATATGTGCTATACACTTTAAATAAATCTTCAAAACAGTAATATAAATTTTTTATTCAATTTATTAGATCAACTTTCTTACGTCAGTAACTGATTCATCAAGATCTTTTCACCACTCAACGTCAGAATTTTTAAGTGCAAATTGACTTTAAACTTCCATATACTTTTGCAATAAAAAATTCCCTCTTTCCTTTCCCCTTCTCATCTGCTTGGAAGGGAAACGATACAAACTTTTCCATATTTATGAAGACTTTTCCCCGCCGGTATCGCTCCGCCATAAAACGCCAACTTCCTCGCCACCGATCAGCCTGCGATTTCAATCCCAAAAATTGGAGGGCTCGTTTTTACGACCCCTCCTGTCGACTGCGAACAAAGGTCTCCTAACGGCAACCGAATTCCTTCTCCCTTTCATCATTAGGAAAAAAAAAAAATTGAATTTCATTCCTAATGATCGCTTGGCGAGGAATGAAATTTTGACATCGTTATGGGAGAGGTCAGGGAAGAAATTTTCCTGGCTAATTTAAACAGAATAAATCGGCCTTTTACTTATTTTCGATGATGGATTGCACGGTAATGTAGAATTTTTCTTCAAAATCAAGGCAGCTTAAAAATTTTGGAACGTTTGGAAGATCCACAGCATTTGTTTCAAAATCGAGGAGGAACATCGAATGAAATCAATTCGTTTGAGCTTATATTCATGATTATCTCATTCTATACGAAATATAATTACCTTTAATTATCGTTTTATTTTTTATATAATAATCTTGCCTCATATGCCATTACTTGTCAAAAAATAATCTTTGCTTATTATTATAAAAAGTTTCTTAAGTCATACTTAATTATAATCGAACATTTAGGTAATAAGCGTAACTATTTATGCAATTTTTTGTATTTTATTATGCTGTGCATTGTTGTCAGATTTTTTTATGCTCGAAAATCCATTCATAACGCCCCAAAATACAATTCGTATTTATGACATTAAAAGAAATTAGAGCAGTGTATTTGATAGGTAAATTTGAGTTGATTCCATTGTTTAATTGTGTCTACCAACAAAATAATTAAGAACAAAAGCTTTGTCTCGACAAAAACTGTTTTCCCGAATATATTAAAGGTTTTTTTTTAAAAAAAAAGTTTTAAACATTTGTTTCAACATTTGCAGTACCCCCCCCACAGGTTTTTTTCTCTTGTCAACAATAGTATTACAGCTATATACTGAAAGAAAACTTATAACTCAATTCTTAATGTTAAACGTTTTACTTTTTTATGGCGCTTTTCACAGCCAATCTATTTATAATGGAAACTAAATATCAAATAAAAAGCTGTTCTTTTTTTACAATGATTAGAATAAGATGAATCTATTGCATTTATTAATGATACCTAAATTATTCTAACTGAAAATGAATCCTTAGTTTTATTTGTGTCCCCGAAACCGTTAAATATTTGCATTCGGAAATGTAATTCGCTACATAATTATTCATTTAAAACTTGTTTTTTGTGTCTAAAAATTAGTATATATATCTACATCTCCTTAACACTGTATAGATATTTTTAATGATCAGCAGTTTTAAAAACAAAACAAATAACATGTAAGAAATCATGCTCTGTACTGAACGGTGCCTGGAAGTGTTTACATCCGAGTGTAAAGTTTCAAAATGATTTTTAAAACTACTTATTTGGCTCTTTCTCTCTGTGTGTGGGTAATTTTGTATTTGTAAGCTTACGATTTTGTAAATTTTAGTACCATCTAATTTTCCATTGTAAAAATTTTCAAAAACCCAAAATGCTGAAAAAATATACCTATGAAACAAGAACATACTCAGAAATCTATAAAGAATTCATTTTCGTCAAAGAAATTCACTCTTCTAAATTTTTCAAATAAATATACATTGTTATGATTTTTTTAGGTTTTGCGGATTTTTTTAAAAATATTTATAAATCGTAATTCTTTCTATTTTCACCTCTCATTAATATTGTATTCCATTGAACACCAAAAGCTTTTGACATTAAACTTAGAAACAAAGAAAATTATCATTGGATATGAAATAAGAGAGGCATTTCTGAATATAAACAATAGCTCAACGGTCGCCTAATACTTCATAATTTAATTGCCTGAATTACTGTAAATCGCCAATTTTGCTCTAAATCGTGTCTAATCAAAGGCCATACTGTTCAAACAAAAATAAAAAACAAAATGAAAACGTTTTGAACAATTTTTATTTTCAGTACACCATCTATACTGTAAACCACTAGTTGATTATTATACTGTAAATCAATAATCATATGTGGTGGACTGTTCGAATAAGGATATAAATCAAAATGAAAGTATTTTGAACATTTTTTATTTGCGATGCACCATCAATAAAATTATAAAAAAGAAGCAAATTTCAATGCTTACAATTTTGTTACCACATTTTTTTGATAAAAATGAAAATGATTAATGTATGTATGTTAAAAATATCTGTTTATTTTCTCATGTACAGATTACGCAAAAATAAAATGAAGCGAGATTTTTGCGAAACTCCCCGTTTCAGATCACAGTGCATTAAAAAAAAACATGGAGTTGTCTGTCACTTTGTCTACTTGTGAAAGACACTAGATATAAAAGCTTTTCGATCTAGATGGATGAAGTTTAGTTAGATTTGTACACTAAAGTTGCAGATTTCTATCATTTGAATGAAATCCATTCAGAAAAAGACGATCTATTTGGCTTCCGAAATAGAAATGCGCACAATAATTACAAAAGCTATAAAGATAGAATTGGATACACGTGGTTTACAATCCACAATGTTCATTTTAATTGTTGTCCAAATATGATAACACGTTCATATCGTGTCGCTGTATACTTTCGCATTAATGCAAACGTCAGAATTCCGAATCTAAAGAATTTATTCTTCACAAATTTAACTAAATCTGCTAATAAGGTTGACCAATAGTTGCTCTATACTCTGTTATGATTGTAAACGCGATGACTTAATTATGCAAATCTTAAATAATGGAAATTTGGTATAAGATCTTATGACTACAATTGTGGCGCAACTTAACACTTTGATTGAAATTGTTTCAAAAAGAAACATCCGAAGGCATATTTGATTTTCTGTTACTTATATTATTACCCATATCAGCCGTCAATCATCAATGATTGCGCACCAGATTCAATGAAAAATGCTAGATTCAAGCCAAAAACCAATCTTCCATAACTATTGTTTGCCAGTGTCATACAGTCAATACACAGCTACTGTTTTCTCTATGCTGTGTAACCCACAGCTTTCAGTGATGAAAATAAAAATCGGAGCACTGGCGCCATTCAAGATGTTGTTCAAACGTCTGCAGTTTTATATGGATGGAAATAATATTACATCTTTAGTTGTAAGTATGCGATGAAATTTCAGGAAAATCACTCTCGAATTTAATCCATAACTGAAATTTCTTGAACATAAAAAGACCGTAGATAAGTAATGATCTATCGAGTATTTCAGACAGTTTTTAGTTTTGTAGATACACGAGAACCATTAAAACTTTTACGCCTAAGAAAAGCAACGCTTCGGTTAAGTTAATGAGCATCATATCCGAGCGCACGGCAAATTTTCGATAAAATCAGGTGCGAATTCAAGAATTTTTGTCCAATTCACTGAATCCTTTTGAATCAGTCCACTATTTTGACCTTTTCAAAAAATACGTAACTAAATCATGCCGCAAAAAACTAGAGATGACTATATTCGTCAAACACTGAATATGCGTGATATGAAATTATGTTGTAATGAAATGGCCTTTATTTTCTTTTAATTTCAATAATCCCATTTATTTATGTACTTAAAGTGCACTTTTGCTTGCGAACCAAAAGAAATATAAATAAAAGATTAAAATGGAATCTGCTATGCATATTTCAATGTATCTTGTCAGTACATCATTTCCTGAACGGCCAAGCACTATGGGCTCATGCAAGTTAAATGATATTTTTAATCATTTTAATAGTTTCATTGAATGAGTCACTTTAGTATTGCAAACAATAAAAAAAAACTTTGTCTTGCCTTATTGCTGTAGTCATTAACTTATTATTTTTAAAACCATAACTTTTGCAAATGCGATGGCAACGCGTTATTAAAAGATGATTTTTCGAGATGCTGATGCAGATAATAAAATTTTAATTTTTCGCCTATGGATTTTTATTGACGCCACAAAACTCATTCCCAAAACATAATGTTTTGACATGATAAAAGAAAAATTAGAATGCTAATACAACATAACAATATTTTTAAGAAAGACGAGATTTTATGCTGGGTTTTTAATAGTTATTATTTTATTTGTTCCTTTGATTTCGACTTGACCTCAAAATATTATAGACATCTGGAAATTTAGGAATATATTTGTCTTTTTATTAAAACTAAAATGAAAATTGCAAATTTTCACTACTTTTTACTCCTAACGAATAAACTCGTCATATGGCAAAATGCACTTTTTTCATAACGAGAATACTCGGAAAACAATTAACTGGTTCTGTAGAATAGAAATATCCTACAGAAGTAACTTATATATGAAAATATAAATTGTATTATTCAATTTATAATCATGAAAAAGGCACCAAAATGGATGAAAATTGAACACATTGGCAAGCGATTTCATAATATAAAAGTCATTCAAGAAAAAGCTTGCACTAGATGCTATTAAAATTGGAATCCTATAATATATAAACATGTTTAAAATATTAGATTTCTGCCATTGATAACATCCAATAGGAAAATAAGATTTTAAAAAGAACTCATTATTTACGAAAAAAAAAAGGAAATTTTCATCATAATCTCTTGAAACTTACCGGAACTGGTGATAAGAAAGTCGTTTTATGTAGGGGACTTTCGAAAGCGTTACATTGTTAAAGGTCACCGATGCAAAGATCGTTTGTTGAGGTGTGAAGTCCGTAATCAAGTAAGATTTCATTTAACCGATGAGTCTCGTGAAGCTCAGCTGTTTATAGTTTCCGTTGTAAGGTTAAAAATGCTTCCTTGCAGTTCTTAGAATGAATGCTAAATTAGGAAATGCAGCTTGTTAGTTAAATCCATGTATAAAAAAAGAAAGAAGATCGAAATGTATTTTTTAAACTTGGTTTGGTACAGTTGAACATTGGTTGCAATTAATGTATTTACGATTTCTGTTGTAGCTTACGTTTATTTTATGGAATGAATCTTATTCCATGTTACATAATTCAAAATTTAACTTTATACATTCCATGAATTTTGTCTAAATCAGTTAAGTGTAATAAAATTTCAAAATTCTACATTCTACTAGCTATATATGCGAGCAAATAATAATTATTATTAAAAAAAAAAGACCAAACTGTGTACGTTGAGTAAGATTGTCACTGTCAACACATTTTTGTTATTATGTAAGTAAACTTTTTAAAACATAGTGCCAAAATCTTCTCCCTGTTTTGAATCTGCATGGAGATTATTTGTCAGAACCAATAAATTTCAAAAGCATGGAGAAGGGAAGGTGACATGCGACCATTGACGACGTATATAAATATCGAACTTTCATAGGGAACAAAAATTGGTGAAATCAAACTGGGGACTGATGTGTTGGTTTGGCTTATTATATGACTTTCTTTAATAATACAATTTTTCTATAATCTTTTCTTGGTTTTCATCGTACATATCTAGCCCTTCTACATGTATTCCTCTTTCAATATTCGGATAAGGGCCAAAATTTGTACTAAATAAATTGTTAAAATCTGGTCAATCAGCTTTAAGTCTAGGACATTATTGTATATAGATCTTTTGTTTCGTTCTTTATCTCTTCTTTTTTTAGTGCGTATTCTTACTTTTATTTAATTATCTACTTGATCTATTTTACCATATAGAGTAAAATTGTCTTCTCAGTTTTGGGCCTCCCCTGTTTGCAGAAATTATTACTATTTTCTCATGCGATTATATATCTTAGTATTTGATGGATTTTTATGAAGTTAATAAACCGGCGTTTGTATCGTCAAGAACCTAAAAATAAATTGCGTGCATCCCCAGGTTTTCTTGGACTCGGCAGTGAACAATACCATCGTAATGTCTCATAGAATTTCAACCCGAGATGTGTTCTCTCCTAATCATCGCTTGCTGTGACTTATAAACCCGGCAATGCTCATCCAGCACAAATTGATGAGCGGAAACATAACAATTAAAAATCCAAATTAATTTCCACACTAAGCGCTGACTACTTTTCAGCTAGTTCATTAGAAATGCTCTTTTCTATTGAGTCCCAGGAGCTTCTTGGTGGGTGTCATTCAAAATGATAATTTTTAACACACAATTTTCCTCCTCGATGTCCACAACTTTGTGGCCGACAATCCCCCTCCCCCTTCGCTCTTCCTGTCACTCTATCCAATGACCGCACTTTGCGTGCGTGACGTCACCGGTCCCTCATTAAGACGGCGGGCAAACGGAAATGACGCAATGTTGGAGGGGGGATGGACACCCCACCAGAGAAATTAGAACGAAGCCAACCGGAAGTGGGCGAAAATGAATCAGCAACCGCATTAAAGGACATTTTGCATCCCCCTAAAAGTCTACTTTAGGGGTGGTGGAATAAACCTGGGTCATCCAAAGAGATAAGACCCCACCCCCCTCCTTTTGGAAGTTTACAGTCTGCCCTCCCCCCATAGGTGGTGTGCCCCTCTTTTGTCTAGATTAACGTCTTTGTTCGAAATGGTGCTGCGCAATCCCTGAATGCCGCTGGTGTGGCACGCGATAACAGGAGACAAACTATTATTATTGAAAACGACAGACGAGAAATTTTCTCGTCCGAGCTCATTCCCCGCACAGAAGAGCCTTCCAACAATGGGATTTGAATTACAGAACTGAGGAGTGTAATTGTTGTGAAATTAAAATTATCATCGGAGAGGATGTGTGGGGAAAGGTGTGCTTCTAATGTTGATTTGTATTGTTTAGATCTGCTGGGGTGCAATAAAATGTTTTGATAGCTTCCTTCAATTTTTAGAAGATTCTTGCTGAATCAAGTCATCAAATTTTCCTATAAAGAGTGTTCTGCTGAATACTTTAACGGCGATGAAGTTTAATTTGTGAATGGTTCTATTATAAAACTTAAATTATTTCGTTACTATCTTATTCCATTAACAGAGCAGGAATAACGAACTTTTCATGATCAAAATGAATTATGTCTATAAAACTAAGCTTTTTTTGAGCCGGTGGTTATTGTCAAATTATTTTCGTTAGAAATTCTCAACAAAATTTTGTGTATGAAAATAAACGTGCCATACTGCAAATTTTTCTCTTCACCCTCCAAAAGTACGTCTGTCTGTGTTCTTAATACTCTGAACAAAATTCCCTTCATACATTTTTATCTCGAGAATCACAGCATGTAAAATTTATTATTGGGATGAAGCTTTTTGAAGAAAACTTGGAAATGACAGATATTTTTTCTTTCAGTGATTTTACTAAGATAATCTTTTTAGGAATTTCTTTGACAAGAGTAAACTTAGAAGAAGGAATCTTTACTACCTTTGATATGTGTGGGTGTTAGAAATTTTTATCACTTCACTCGAATTATGAGAAGGTGCGATAATCATCAGCTATCTAGAGCATGGTTTAAAAGTAATCAGTGGAAATTGGATCAGGAAATAAAAGAACACTTCATAATAAAATTAAAATGGATTGATTTAAAAATTAGGAATGTAGGATAGTAAAAATTAGGAAATTAATTAAACTTTAAATTAATACGTGATATACTAATATTTTTATATAATATAACTAGCCGCGTTTGGCGACCACCCGGTTCGCCAATCTTAATGGTCGTTAAAATTATAATAATGAAATAGTTTACGTAACTCCTATTTTAACAGCTTCTTCCTCAAAATATTTTAATGCTTCAAATTTTAAAAGGCATATCATATTATAAGGGTCTTCAGCCTCCACGTAATACGTTTCTCTCTAATTTTCTGTTAGCTGCCGTATTCTTTATTCTTTAAATTAAAATGGAAATGACTAAACTGAAATTAATTATTCGTTGTTTTCCTCTTACAAAACATTTTTTTAATATGAATACTGAAAGCAATATCACTGAGCATTTAAACCTTATTAGCATTAAATAATATCTTTCTTAATTTATGTAATATCTCAAAGAATTTTCAACAAAATTTTCTCAGATTTATCATGAACAGATCGATTAATTAACAATGTTTTATTTTAAATGCATTAAAAACTAAGAAAATAAACGTAAGCCTAAACTTGAAAATTTGGGGGAAAAAACTACTAAAAAAGGATGTATTTAAAACTTTAAGCATATTCGAAAAGTATATAACTAACACAAATACTATTTAATTACGAAAGCACACATCTAACCTAAAAACAAGTTATTTACAGTGTGTATCAGAATTTTAAAAAAAATCCAATTAATCAGAATCAAGTCCGTATACATTTAAATACAGTTGTCAACACAATTCGTATGTGTAAATTTTCATCTCCAGTTATGGTAACGCAAATGCATGAATTTTCTACGAAAGTTGGAGTAATACTAAGAAGATTAGAAATTTTTAATTTCTTTTATTCTGTTTTATTTTAATTCAAAATTACTTCAGACTGATTCAGAAAGGTCGATTAATCAACGATGTTTAATTTTAAATGCATTAACCCTTCTTTGCATGATGATGGAAATTTCCATCATAAAATTTAGTGAGCAAAAATTGTATTCAGAAAAGGTGTCAGAAAAGCATAGCAAATAATAATAACAAATGAAAAAAACAAAATGTCAAAATTATTATATTTGAACTTATTCCGCTATTAGTCGTGGTTATAAGAAACGGGGATTTCTTTAATATTTTTTATAACTAATATGAGATATTTTTTCTCTTTCTAATGAAAGCGATGATGAGAAGAGGAATTTATAAGAGAGGGACGTTGAATATTTTGCACTGAGCTTAACGTGTACATTTAAATAATGATGGATATTTCCTTCATACTATTTTTTTAATTATTTCATACTATATATTTATACCAGGATTTCGCAGATATTATCCCTTGAACATAGAACATGACTTCTATTGCCCTAATTTATTTAAAAACAAAAAAAATCATGCAAAGAAGGGTTAAACATTCAGAAAATGAACAGAATCATTCGAAAGAATCGGGTGAAAATATGTTAAGCCTAACCTCATCCCTGTAAGAATAAAAACCTAAAACCTTACTCATTTGGCGATAGGGAAATGAAAAGATATTTTAATGGGAAAGTTAGTTTTTAATTAATAATTAAAATTCTGCATTTTGTAGTGAACTGAATTGTGAATCTAAACCATTCTCGAATCCACTTGAACGCACACAAAATTGCATCGAAATTTGGCCTGCTGTTTAGGAGGAGTTCACTCACATATACGCGAACAGAAGAATTATATATATGTATATATAAATAATGATGTGTAACACGGACAGTTTGGGAATTAAAAACGATGCCGGTTTTACCGTGAGCGCAATCAGGAATGGTGTTATTTTCCTACATTATTTAAACAGGTGTAATTTTGTGTCTCAAATAGAATTTGTTGAATAATTTTGAGATTAAAAAAGTAATTCAATATAAAATGAAATTAATGTCTGTACCAATAATTTTCCTTGGTTTTACGTCATTAAAAGACCTATTTTATTTTTACACCTGTCTTACTCGTATTTAGACATTAATTTGCTAAAGTTGTTTTGGTTTCTGTTAAACTAAATAGATTTTTATTTCTTTTCTCCTTAAATAATGATCTGATCGTCTGAACCATGCCAAATCGCAATTAAATCTGTAAAGGATTGATCGGCTAATTTCAAGCATCATATATTTCATCAAAAGCGAGTCCCCACGTAACTGGGGGCCCCCCAATCGAATATAAATATTATTTTACGTTTCCTTTTTTAATGAATCTTCTTCATTATTTAGTAGCAAAGCAGAGTGGGGGGGGCAAAGAAGTTTTTGCCCCGGGCCCCAACTAGGCTAAGTCGGGCACTGTCTGCCTCATTGAGCTTGTCCACGGCAAGTGCCATAAGAAACAACAATAATGGTACCTAGTATCAATCGAAACTCGTAGGCTCATATACTTTTCACTCTGCTTCAGTCAATCAAGAGTTTCTTGGCCCTTTTTCCCTGTTGCAGTTCTTCGTCGCCCAAAACTTTTTTTAAGCTTTCCTAAACCCTGTAAAAATAAAATAAATAAACAGTGAAATAAATAAGAATAAAATGAAATCTGCTATGCATATTTCAATGTATCATGTCAGAACTTCAATTCTTGAGCGGCCAAGCACCACGGGCGCGTGCAAGTTAAATTATACATTTATTCATTTTCATTATTTCATTGAAGGAGTCACTTTAGTATTGCAAACGATCCAAAAAAAACTTTGTCTCGCATTGATTGTTTAAAAAAATATCCCATTTCCAATTTATTTCATTTCATATATTGACGCGATCAAAATGACAGTTTTCTAAGTTTTATTTGCTGCAGTCATTGACTTATTTTTTAACTCAGAGCTTTTGTAATTGCAATGGCAACGCGTTATTAAAATTTTTCGCGATACTCGTGCAGATAATAATTTTTTTTATTTTTCACCTACGGATTTTTGTTGACGCCAAAAACCTCATCCCAAAAACATCATGTTCCAACGTCATAAAAATCCATTGAAAAGATTGTTTATCTAAATAACAACTTCAATATAGCATTTAAGCATTTCAATCAATTATTTTCTTTCGTCTTTGTATTATGAATAAAGATAACCGATTTATAAAAATTTCAATGTCACTATTCCATAAAATCTGGCGATCACTTATCAACCATCTTAAATAAGTAAAATGAGGGTTTCTCAAGAATGATTGATTCTGAAAATGTTGATTGTTCTATTGATAGATATTGCTATTGATACTGCAATATTCACAACTAAATAAATCCGCCATATGTGATCTCAGAATATAGAAACGCTTATTTAATAATTTGGAACTTCAAGAATGTTTAGCAGAATATGGATCTATAAGATCAAAGGACTGTCTAAAATTTAAACTTCATAATTTTTTGAAGAATATTTATGAAACAAAAATAAAATAAAATATTATTGTCAATAGAATTTATATTCATTTAAAAATAAAGTTAGAAACTCAATTTTCAGTGAATTCGTGCAATTTTTAAATAGTTCTTTGATATATTGTAAATTATGGAAATCTATATCTCACTTTCTGTAGTGACCATAAAACTACTATGTTGAGCTACTCTGCTTTCAGTTTTCAATTTTATTTTAAGTCATTCTTGGATCGAGTTAAAAAGTCTTTATTTTAATTGCGGTCCCATCATTTCCACTTTAATTTAAAACTGAATCTTATGGGCGGTCATTGAAAATTAGAGAGAGATGCGTAGTACATTGATAAGGACTGCTTAATGCCAATGTAATAGTTTTAGTGAATTATATGACTATCAAAATTTAAAGCTTAAAAATATTTTACTATAAACCCATGATGAGACCAAATTATATAAAATATCAATTGAACCATTTAGGCAATAATACTTAACCTGCTGATTGCCAAAGGCGCATCAACTGATACAACTTATTTCCACATCAACTGATACAACCAAGACATATCTACTAATATTCAAAATCTTCGTTCACGGCCAGAATATCTTTTTATTCTTACATTAATCACTTAACAGGGTTTTTTTAACTATCTAATAAGATAACTTCTATTTTCGGGAAAAAAATTATTTTGATTGAAATGGAAAATCATTGAATACTTGGTTTAATTGTATATTTAAAATAATATTAATATTGAATTATAATCGTTAGGAATGGTTTATTTTTTGCTTACAACTATCAAATTTTGATAAATCGATGCACGAATGGCTCTCGGGCAAAACAGTTAAGCGGCTAAGAATGAATAATAATTCATTTTACTCTGAATTAAAAACTTATACCGGAATATAATATGTGTATTGCAAAATTCTAATTTTAATCGGAACCGCAAAGAAAATATTTAGCCATAAATCGTTTAGTAAATATAATTTCGTATAACATCTATTGTAACTACTTTACACGCTTTAGTAAGTTCTGTTGATTCCGTTATCATTCCTTAAGATCTATCTTCTTCAGTATAGCTTTATTGTAGACGTGTTTCTTTTTTTAGATGCATGTATGGATTAAGCTGGTTGTTAACCCCTTAACTGGTTTATTTTCCTTACTATCTAATAATATGACTCCTTCTTCTTCTCCTTGAGAATATTTTTATTTTGATTCAAATGGAAATCCATGGAATACTTGGCTTATCTACGTATTTGAAATCCTTTTACTATTGAATTATAACTGTTATGAATGATTCATTTTTTGTTTA
>JAOUZG010043370.1:1471212-1519319 GCA_026289955.1 Argiope argentata | reverse complement strand
GAACAAACGGAATGGATCAGGAAATATGAGACTATTTTAGAATAATGTTACTATGGACAAACTTAAATTGAAAGTTAAGAAATTAATTTGAATTTAAATCGAGAGTTTAAAATATCCTTACATATATATTCCAACTCATGAGAAAAAATTTTAAAAAATCTGCGATGCAATATCTATCGCCCTTAAGGAAAGATTAATGTTTAGGATTTTGATTATGACTCATTGGATCAAATGAATTTAGCTATTTAAACATCTAAAGTCTGAAAGAAGTGACCATTATCAGTTTGAATGAAATGCAATTTTTCTTATTTTATCATTGCTAAACGCCAAATGATTTCGATTTGCTTATTTATACGTCACACAACGGCGCTCATTTCGCAGACCATTGACCTTTTGATCAGCACTTTCCTGAAAGTGCAATTAAACGCGTGATTCGCAGTCAAATAACCATCGGGGCCAGAATCAATCTTTTTGAGCTGCAAAAATCATTAGTCGCATCTGATGAAGTGCGTCTGTTATTACTTCAGGTGAACAAAGGGCCTCATTTCGAACACGTAGCGTCGAGAAAAAAAAGGAGACCCGAACTTCCGGAACCCGACTTCCGGTATTTTCAGGGCCTGCACGAGCAGATCTATCACCATTAACTCGAAATACATTGTTTCTCATCGCTTAAATGGCGCGCTCCACCGCGGCCCGGGAGTGCGCGGGCCGGCGCTCGCTCGGACGAGCGGTGGAAATTGCTTTTCAGAGGCGCATTCATTGAGATTAAAATCGAGTTATTAATTGGTGGTTAAAAGTGGATTTGAATGCGTGGAATCCAGAATGGGACGCTATAAGAAAGGGTAGAAATCTGGTTATCGAAGATGCCGAGTATAAAATTTTTCTTTGTTAGTTTAAAAAAATCCATTAATGTCATTTAAAAAAATGATTATCCTTAACAAATGTTTTTGAAGTTGTAAAAAATTGACTGAAAGAAAACGGATGGAAAAGTTTAAAAAATTCTACGTTTCCACATTAAAAATCTAGAATCAACAAATGTAATATTTTTCAATTCAATACTTATTTTAACGAATTTTTCTTATAACTCATATAAGAGGGCTTTCCTTCAAGTCCGTGCTGGCCTGGTGGTAGGATCTCAGCTTATGAGCCGCGAGGATTCAGGTTCGAGACCCCATTCCATCGAAGGACAGGCGTGTGCGCGTGCTTACGGAATGCGTGTTAAATCCGTCAGGACCAAACGTCCTCCCGGAATGGAGTGGAAGTTCAGAGGGGTTCGTGGTTCAAAATTATGAGGTCCCTCCAAAAATAGTCCCAGCATCGCTTAAAAACGGGACATTAACATAACTTTCACATCAAGCGATTTAAGACAAAAAATTTCACGGATCGTCGTCAGAAGATTTGCATTGGTAAAATTTAATCATCTCTTTATTTCTGGCGTTTAAAGGCATTAACATGAGAAGCGATAATGTTTTTATACACTCTAGTAAGGGACTTGAAGCAGTAAGTATTGATTCTCTACCATGAGTTGAACAAGTTGGGCCTCGTATGTTAGTACAGTGATCAGGATATAAGTAAAATTGGTAGTCGAATCATTTAAAACCATCTACTGGGGCGAAACATTGAGAACTTGAACTCCTTGGTTCAAAATATAATAGGACTTTACCTTTGGTACAAATTATTGTAGGACCTTCAACCTTGATACCTTTTAGTATTGGTACAAAATATAATAGGATCTTTAACCTTACCACCTTTTAACCTTGGTGCAAAATATAATAGGAAAGACATCGAAAAAAAAATTACCAAAATTAAAGAGACGAATGCAGTAAACCAAAACTTGTTTGGTCGGCAGGTTCTGCAGATAATAGCTTAATTTAAAAAACGATGACGCAAATATTGAACAAATGTTAATATTTTCTAAAAATATTTTGTAAATTTAAAAAGTGAAATAGAAATAAAATTTTTATATCAAATAATTCTGAAGTATTTTTGGCATTATTTTTTTTTTTACTTTTATGCCTTCTGCATTATTATTTTTTTTTCGGCATTATTTCTTCCACTTACTAAATCATTTGATAAATAAACTAGGGAGTTGTTGATAAAGGGACGACGTTACTTCATGTCGAAACAATACACGCTGAGTGAGCTTCACCAGTTACATTTTGATACCCATAGTTCATTTTACCATGGAGACAAAGTACAGCTTAATGATACGATTTCATTGCATTCTTCATTAATGTGTCTTTAAACGTTGTGCACAGTTATTTTTGTTTTATATCCGTACATTGCCATATTTATAATTTTTTAAAAAAATTTAATCAGTTATACAATTTAAACTTATTTATCGAAAACTTCACAGACTACTTATTTTTCTTTTATCTTTTAAACTTTTAAAAATAACTTCTTTTTTTACTTATTTGAAATCAATATTATATATTGGGCTATTATTAAATTCATGTTGTTGTTTTTAAATCCAAAAACAATCGGAACACCAATCCTGTGACAGTCGCATCACCTGGACAAAAATACTTCATAAGAGACAATTTTAAGACAAACAATTGAAAAATGGTTTTAAATGACATTAATGCTTTCTTGGTATAAGATAAATCTCAGAGGATTTTTAAGTTTAAAATTGTTTATGATGAGAGAGAATTACAAAATTAACCAAGTGTCTAAAAGGATTATCATAAAATATATACGATTTCGAACCTTTCTTTGAGTTATAATCTACCAGAAATTACTTTCATTGTTTTGAAAGAAGACTCATCGGAGTGTCTTTCTTAAAATGGCATCACAGGCTGAGTTTTATTTGTAAATTGAGCAATGTTCAAATTAAATGTTCTTGAGTTATCTAATCTGACACACTCAAACTCCATCGATAAAAGGTGTTCGTTACAAAAGGAGAATTCAAAATTTTTAAATGCGTTTTGTTGTTGTTGTTACTTATGGCACTTGGTATGGACAAGCCCCATTGATACATCAGCAGATTTTAGGCTGAAGATATGCGTCTCTTTTTTCAAGTAGCGCCAACTAAGGCCAAGAGTACGGCTTTAGCTACACATTCGCTTGCACAGTCCCTTTTTATAGGGGTGGGGGTCACACATAAAAACAGAAGAACAACCTTGCCCTAACTTGGGCTGTAACCACGGACTCCCAGAACACGAGAGAGACACGCTACCACTGTGCCAGAAAGTCCGAGTAAAACTCGGACTTTCTGGCACAGTGGTAGCGGTACCCCCCACAGTGGTGCCCCGAAGACGCGCTACCGAGAAAGACGCGCCGGCTTTTAAACACATTTTTATTACAAATGGAACGCATTATCAAAATTTTATAACTTCCAAATACTCAATCTCGTAAAATAACCTTACCATGATTGCTTATTAAAAATTACTTATTCATTCACAACCAATTTTACATAAGTACCATTTTTCTCTGATTTTAGTCAATTTCTTAAAAAATATATTCAATACATTTTACAACAATACTTCCCCCAAAATGTTTTTTTCTTCATTTATGTGCATTTGCTTTGCTGTGATAGGAAATGCATTGGAGTATACTCTGTCACTGTTCCATAAGTAAACAGTAAAATTTTGAAAACTGGCGAATCAAAACTAAGACGCTATAATGAATTGATGTATAGCTCAGAGGTTTGAACTCCTTTTATATTTATTTTCTTTGCTTCATGTAAATTAAAGACCCCAAATGAATGGATTGACACCATAATGTTTAAAAAAATTAATTCTCGCTGATTTGTTACAATCTTCATGAAATAGCATCGGCTAAAATAAAGCAAATCTGAAGCATGCAATCAAAAACATTTCGAAATCGGGCAAGTGCTCTGTGAATAATTCCGAGTGACCTCCCCCTCCCCCTTGTCCATGGCGATTATTCACAAGTCCGCGGATAATCAATTTCAGGGGCGACGTGACCAAAGTTTCGCGTGCCCGGCCGCTCTCTCGTTTCCTGTTCGCTGTCTCCCGTCCAATCAGCATCCCTCCCTGCTCTTCTCGCGTGATAGGTCTCCGCTGGCCCCTCCCTCCTTTTTCGCTCAACCCCTCCCACCTCTGGAATGGACTCGGCTAGAGGCAGCCAAGCATGGCTCAAAAGATTGGTGTTAAATTTAGGTTTTGAGACCGACATTACACTGGGAAAGCTCGTCAGGAAGGAGAGACAAGAGAGACGAATATTTGGCTTCAAGAGCTGTTACTTTTTTTTTTCTGATACGAAGTTACTGCATAGAGTTGTTCCGTTTCTCTTTCAAAAAAGTTTAGGAATAAATTTGAATTTATTGCTTTTATTCACTATAATCTAAACTTTTATTTCCACTCTAGAGATTTTTTAAATGTTAGGAGAAAAATACCTTTTCGTTAATATGTGTTTTGGGGATTTTTTTAAAAAAATATTTAATCTTGTTTCGGTTTCAAAACAATGGACAGGAAATAAAATCAAATTCTCAAAGTTGCAGAATCGCTTCAAAATTATTTTAAATGAATTCAAATTTTCGATACCAGATTTCAATTCTTTTTATTATTTTTATTATTATTTTATAGCTCAAAATTCTATCATCAAGAATTTTTATATAAGCTAGACAGCCTTGCTTTTAAAATTATCATTTAAATAATTGGTACCTAGATGCCTTTTTATTCAACAATTTTTAGGAAATTTGTTGAATAAACCAAAGTGAATTATGCATAATTAAGAATCAATGAAGGAAATCCTCAAAAATAAAAATAAAATGATACTATACGCTTGTTAAAGGATTAACAAAAACGGCGTTATGTTCATCCTTTGGAACCTACTTAGGAAATTCTCGAAATGTTGAATGTTTGTTTCATGTTTATAATATGTACAAAAACAGATTAATGATATTTTGTATTAATATGCTGAGTATTTACAAAATGAATACTTATTTCTAATGAACATCATTAACATCAATATCCATAAGTTCAAATTAATTTGAATAGAAAATTGGGCCATTTGTAGAAAATGTTTGAAAGTTTATTATTCATTTTCCTGTTACTTTTGATAAAGATAATCGAATAAACTGCAAATGGCGTTAGTTATGTGATTTGACATTTGGGTACATTATTCATCAGAAGACATTTTCAAGTATAGTCTTTTGTTATTTCTAGGCTCCAAATTCAAATATATTGAAATGTGAGAGAAAATTCACTCTTATCCTGTCATTCTGGGAAATTCTAAACCCAACATGGTATTCCAACATGAATTAGATCACATAAACATCGAAACTATTATTCCAAGTTTCCTCATTTTTATCGTCTTTTTTATTTGCCCGACCAGGACACAGGCGCAGATAATTATACATATTTTACGTGCATGAATTCTTTATATAGCATACGACCATCTTAGGTTCCGTTCTTACACATTTGATGAACCAAACCAAATCTGAACTGAAACTTACACCTGTTTCTGTGGCATCATGGAATTTTTTTTCTGTCGTCACCATTGCGCTTGCGCGAAAGGATTACATGATGTTATGGTTAAGCCAGGAATTCCAACATTATTATTATTATTATTATTATTTGAGCTGATTTTGAACTCTCATTGTTGTATTTCATTTATCTTCGAAATAAGAAATAAATTACAATAACATTCCATAAGTTTAATAAAAATTTGATGTTACTTCTTCGCCCTGGTCATCTGTTCCCTAAATTGCATCATAGTGATACATATTGATAGTGATACATCTTATCGATAAGCCATTTAACTCTCAAACATATATTGATTGTTTGGCGTAGCTAATTTCTCTTCTAAATTTTTCAATGTAAATTCTCTTGTAAATGCGTCATCGACAGAGCCAATCACTGCTATTTTCAAAAAAGAAAAATCGAATACATTTTTCCACAAAGTAATTTGGAGTTCAAAGGAAGCTCCATAATCAAATAAGAATAATCCCTTTTGAAGTAGTAATTAGGGTAATTTATTGGGATTTTACTTATTTTTGCTTAAACTAAAAAATAATAAACAAAAAAAATCCTGTATCTATCAATAAGAAACTTTCGATGGTTAACAGGATTATAAAAATGTTGGAAATTAAAAAAATATATTTGCAATGATTTATGGAATAATTATATGTAAGTATAATTTTTTAGCCCAAATATGTATTAAGAAAGAATAGTGGCTTAAATCCATATAAAGGGTACGTCATACCAGACTCTTCCAACCAACCCCGAAGGCACACGGATTCAAATTATAAGGCTGAATGATCGAACCACCGAAACAGCAACATTGGCGGAAACTGTGATTAAATTCCAACGGACAACACCGGCCGCAGTACACCCCTTCCCTAGAGAAGTACGTCCCGTCATCTATGTGAGGACCTACATCCATCTATTAATGTGCCCTCCAAGGTGGCGAGGTTCAACCACCATGCATCTTATCCTCATTTTGAGGTGCCTCCCCCCTCGGGAGGATCCATAAAAAGGGTAAAAATAAAGAAAGTAGTTTATATAGTTTCTTCTTTAAAAGTCTTTTATATAGATGCTATAGATTTAAAGTTACATAATACAATCCCTCCATGAAAAAAAAAAGTGGGGAGATTAATTTAATTCGATACATAGAAAAATTCAAAATGCTAATAAAAAATAATCATTACAAACTGCCTGTAATATTTATTGTGACTGGCTTTTGTTTAGATTTAGACTGATATAATTTAGATGTGCTTTGTATTTAACAACAGAAATACACCATATTAAATTATCGAGTACACTTGCATTTAATTAATAGCTATCCACTTGAAATATATGATTCCTGAAATGTACAGTTCGTGAAAGTAAGGAGATCAAATTCGAATTGTTGATACTTATAATCCTTTCTTTTTGTGTTTGAAAAGGCACTTCTGATAAGAATAATTAATTTTTCTCCTTAGCAAACTCCTCCTCAGCAAATGCAGCTTCCCAAAGAGACGGCTGCTGAGTCCAATCATTGCTCCTTCTCGGCCCCCACATAAAAACTGACCATCATCTCGCAAAACAATTACGCCCGTCCTCCTGATAGCAACAACTCATTCGGCCGTTACAGACAGACAGCTGGGAGTTGCATCGTCGCCAATCCACCCCTATCTCACACCATAACCGCATCTTCTCTCCTGGAGAGAGAAGTCCTCCCGCCTTTCCGGCAATCTATCCAGTTTCCAGATTAAATTTCTCTCTTTTTCTCCGCTACCAGCGGCCAAGAAAGAAAGAGAAGAGATAAGCGAAGATCATTAGCTGGCCCAAGAAAGCTCGGGTCAGCGAAGAGCATGGCGCCGGCCATCTTTTCCGGACGGCCATTGAAGGATGGCCTATCAGGAGCTCTCTTTCTGTGCCGGCTGGACACGGTACATTTAACGAGGCCGCTCTTGTCCCCCACGCTGCTCTTTCTTTCTTTTGCACTTTGCTGTTGTGGGGATATTCATTGTAACTCGGTGGTTTTTGAGGGATTGGAGAATATGTCGAACCAATTAAACGGGCCATTTACATTCGTATGTTGGATGAATCAACAGAGATATTTTTGAATAATATTATTTCGGAATACTTTAGAATTCGAATTCTCAAAAAATAAGTATAAGAAAAAGAAAGTACATAAAAAAAATACAGATGTACTGGTAACTTACTAAAGTTGACTGTATTCTTGAATTCCGCTTGTGTACACTGACAGTTTAATTACCTGCAATAATTTATAGATTATTTTAGTAAATAAATTTATACACTACTGATATAGACTAACATCCACAGAAGTGGATAAATTGATGACAAGGCAAGACGAATGTTTTTTATTACTTTTGTTAATCTTTTGATATAGGAATTTATATAAGATCCAAATGGGTGATACATTTCTTATTACTCCAACCAGCAAAAAAGGCACATGTGAAATATTTAAGCCTTTCCAATTGAATTTTGCATCTTTATTTATACTTTTACTTAATTTAAGATTTAAATTCTAAACAATTCAATAATTTAATGCAAGTGTCCTGGACTTCGTTTTATACTAAGGGATTAAACTTCCAAAGAACTAATTATTTTGATCAAATAATTATAAATTTAAAAAAGAGAAATATTTTTAAATCGGTAAATTTTAGTTTCTGAAATTCAAATTTCAAGAATACTTAGAAGAAAATTTACAAATATGCATATTCTATTCCACAGTTCAACAGCATCAAGAAAAATAGATTCTTGGAAAGGGCCAATACGATCGTTGGTGAATTAAATATCATTAAGAAAGTTTTATCAGGTTCGGACAATGTATTTGCTTCTAAGTATGTATAAAATTCTGCTTGTCAGCCACATTTTGGTGCTAGATTTTTAACCCCCTATGGGCCCGTGTAACTTTCAGGTCACATTTTAATTTATCGACATTAAAAAAATAATTATTATAGCTTTTTTCATGAGATGGCTCAGAAATCTTAACTCTATGACGTTGCAAATGTAACCAATACTAGTACTCATATCCATTGCTAGGCTCATCAACCCGAAATAGCAAAATAATTGCTGTGCAAACTGTTGGTAGAAAAAATATTCAAAACCCTTTGATCCAATTGAAATTATTTGTGCTTTTGTCAGTGATTATCAAGCTATGTTTATGGATGCATGTACATTTATGCCTTACACCAAATGCAAATTGTTTTATGGGCTTTCACTTTTAATGTTCTTAAGTTTAATCTTTACCATGTTCAAATTCTGGTATTGTATAGTTTTTTTTATTCATAACGCGAATTTCTATGTGAGGATAAATACTTATATTCTATTATTTTTCATCTAATTGCTGAAGGGGAACTGTGATTGATTGTGCTGACGCTTCTTGATGTGACTATAGTAGTATATAAGATCATACATTTTAATAATGAATGACAGAAACTATAACACCTATATGTTATATATTTATTGGATATGTTATAACTATCGGTGATTATTTATAATCACCGATAAGTTAAGGGATAATATTAATAATTATAAATAATCGTCGAATTAATTACATTTACCGAAACAGATATAAAGCATTATATTTTCTTTAATATCGGCAAATAGGCATAATTACGAAATATATAAAATGTAGGGACGGGATGGCCTGGTTGGTAAAGCGTTGGACTCCTGCTACTTAGGTTACGGGTTCGAAGCTCACCGGCCAAAAGATTCCCCGAGTGTATGGCGACTGGCGCTCGTTAAATCTGTTCATGGTCGCTAAGTCCACCATGTCAAAAGTAATACCACTGGGGGTGCTGGGTCAGAGGTGATCGTTCTCTGTTCCAGGTCTAAATTACGATCTGGAGTGAATGAATGAATTTGCACGAATGAAGTCCGCCCCCTAAAAAGGGTTGTGACGTATGAGTAGCTAAGTCGTACTCTTGGCCCTAGATGACGCTACTTGTAAAACAAAGAGACGCATTCCGTAAGCTTAAACCATCTACTGATTGTTTCAGCGGGGGCTTGTTCAAAGCAAGTGCCATTAGTCACAATAAAACACACAACGCATATAGAATGTCCATTTTATTATTCAATAGAATTCAACTGATGATAGTCAGCTGCTGCCAATTTAAAAAAAAATTAATTTAGTAGAAAAATATTTCAGATTGGAATGATATCTATTGAACCATTTTAAAAAATGTGGTTATTCTTCACTTTTTTTTATAAGCTAGATGTTAAGATTGGTTCACTAGAAGTCAAAAATTAATGGTCACTTAATATTGCAGATATTCTGATTTTAAATATAATTTAATGTTTTAAGTATACCATTGTTTACAATTTAGATTTATCAATATTCTTCAATGATAAATTTGGTAATTTAAAGAATTATATTTTTTTCATTTCATGTTATAAAAATCATGAAAACTACGATTATGATTAACAGATCGATTATTTTTACAATGTATAATATCTGAAAATAAATAATATCATGAAATTATGCTTACGGTTTGAGCATTATTTAACATTTCAAGGTTTCCATCTTTAGTAGCCTGTTATTATATGAATCCAAATGAAAGCAAAAAATTACAGCTCGTGACTGAAAATTGTAAATTTTGAAAAAGTGTAAACTTTTAAGATTCGACCTTTAATTATTCATGCTATTTAATCTTACACGATCTTAAAGTTCGTCTTTCTAATAAACCTGACCTGAAGCGCTCTTCTTTGATTTAAAATATGTTTTAAACAACAATTCTGTCCCTCCCCTTTTCATTTGATATTTCCATGACATTGTGGTCTGAATTTTATTTACAAGGAAGCAAGTATTCTTCTTATGACATGACAAAATAATGGGACACTCCTTGAATGATATGCAAATGGCCGAACTGCGATGCATCCAGGTGGCAAAAGGTGGAATAAAATATGAATTAATGATGTCCTTGCAGTCTTCGGAAAGTTCGAGTTCTTTCAGTTCTTCATATCCAAGAGCAACCTCATCGACAAGCGAATTCGAGAAAAGAAAACATCTTTTGGGAAATAAATCTTCAGAATCGAATATGGAAGCGTCCAAACATCGAAATTCGGGTTCAGGTGACATGAAAGGGATGAGACCAAAGAGTGCTGGAGGCATCAGCTCATGGAAAAGAAACAAAGGAAATTTAGATCGAAAATTAACCATGCTAGAAGCGGAAGAGCTGGTAAATGTTCACCTATTATTATTATTTTTGCTTCATTTGACTACTCATATTTTATTAATATTTACAATTCTTACTTGTGATCACTTCTTAGAATTCAAATTACGGTAACTGTGTATTAATCATGTGCCAGCGATTAGTCGCTAATATAGCACGTTAATCTATTGGTTACTTTTGGCATAAGTTAAGTCAAAAGAAGCTAATGACATTCGATTAATGCTCAAGTATACAGATAATATTAAAGTATCCATATTGGGAAAATATTGTTTTTTCACTTAAAATTATTACATTTATTGGTTAAAGTGATTATTAGTGTGCGCCCGAGTTTGTCGGCAATATGGCAACCCAACGGAACGCTCTTCTAGCAATCCTAATGCTGCTTTGTTTATTATTTTTAACAATGGTTGAATTGAACATGAACTACGACTATTTTAAGAAAAATATTAAATTAAAAGTAATAAAAAATATTGATGAGATATTTTAGTTTTGCTCTTTATTATAATTAAAAGTTTTTTTACAATTATTAAGACACTGCAGTTTTAATTTTAATGTGAACACGAACTTTATTCTTTTGCAATTTCTAATTGTCAATAAGCGCTTTAAAAAATCATCTGAATTCGTATTTTACGAAATCGTCTTCATTCTTACTTTAAAAGTCAGATGCAAGGGAATTCTTCGCAGTTCTGATAATTCTTTTTTTCTCAAACGGTTGGTTTCCTCGATAATTTGTTATGTCGGTAATTGTGCAAGAATAGTGGAAAGAAAGACAATATTTCGAATCAGCAGAATGAATGAATGAAAGATGACTGGAATATATATATATATATATATTACGAGGTGATGAATTTAGGAAATAATGTTTGTTTCAAATTTTGTGTGAAGAAGGGTTTGATTACTTCTTCCTCTGTTCTTTCTCTTTTGATTTTGCACTGCTTTTGTTATTCACACTGTCATTATGTTTAATGTGCTAGCGAAGCTACTAGGTTCCTGCTCCCGCTGCTAGCGAAGCCATAGGATGATTTTTAAGTTAAAAAATTCTGCCTGGTGCCTTCAACAGATGCCGGAGGTATAGCATGTTCTAACTTTTGTTCTGAGCCTAATAGACCGGCTCAGCCGGTCTGGAAAAAAATACTTATGTGTAAAAAATATCATTATTATATTTCAAAAAGTGGTAACCGTAACTATTCCACAGAAGTGTTTGTTTAGTTTGGCCGCCATCTTTATTGGCAACTTGGCATCCTTGGCACGGCAAGGGGGCACACTAAACTTTTACCAAAATTATTACATTTATTTAAATCAGTGCTTAAGCATTGATAACTAAGAAATGTTGAGGATAATATTGTGAATTTTAGAATGAGAACTCAATACCGTTATCAAGTTTCAGTTTCTTCAAGCAATATTTCAGACGATTTTATAATAAAGATAAGATCTGCAGATTGCCTTGATAAAAACCATCATAAAGGTCGATATAAGAATGATCAATTTAAGAAGGCGCAATATCGTGACCTGAAATCCAGTCCGATTTCGTAAAGCCATATTTTAACCCTTTTCGTATTTAAACCCTTTCGTATTATCCTGTCGCTCATTTCAGCCAAATCAAAAAATAGTCGCCAATAGATCACCTACGTGCCAAAATTGGTTTGCCACATATGCAAAAGCACTAAAGAATTTTGGCCACCAAAATGAAATTTGGCGTGGTTAGCACGTTGTTGGTGGATATACGGCGTAATACGTAAGTACCCACTTTTTACGTAATCTTCTTACCGAGTATTGATAAATGGTGTTTGAGAACATTAACACCTTTTACATTCACGCAATTTAGAACACATTTTATTTCATCACAAAGTCGCTAAATCCCCGAAAAGTCATTAAAATATGAATCTGTTTATATATCCCAAAGGCGTTGCAATATTTATTCATTTTATTTTTTATTCAAGAATTTTATGCATAAAAGAGAAAAACTAATTTAGCATACCCTTTGCCCTGCTGAGAATTTCAAAAATGCAAAGTCGCCAATCAAAATGGGTGATCAGATAAGCAGTATTGCAAATCCGTTACAGTTATCTGTATTTTATTACAATTAGGAATTTTAATGAGTATAATTCTTTTATAAATAATAAAATAAATTAGCTTACTTTCTTTTTTATTTTTTTAAAAACTTCGTGGGAAACTATTTTTGAATCTCTTTTGGATCTCCACTAATAATAACGATAAAAGTGTATGTGCGTTTTGCACTGTACAAGCGGCAGTTTTACTTAGAGCAACCAAACGTGACATACAGGATATAAATGTGCTCCTGGGATCATTTTTTTAGAATTTTTAAATTAGAATTTCTATTATTTAATACTAAGCTGAATTTTATCGTTTTCTTTGTATAACTTCAGAAAATATTACAGCAAAGGATAAATTTTACATCATTAAATTTACATCTCTCTTCATTAAAGAAATATTGTTTCAATAATACTAATTTAAGTCATACAAAATGTTTTTAAAGTTGATATCTTTTTTAAAAAAGGTCTTTGCTTTTGCCTAATTTCAAATAAAAGAGATTCAAATATTTTCAATTAATTTTAAATATGTAAGCACGTGATTTTTCCTATTGTTGAAAGCTATAGAAAAAGAATTATTGTGCAGTTTAAAAGATGAAAAAAAATGAAATTACAATGTCACGAGGTTCGGAAGATTAACAGGGCAAATACGCTGCTATATTATGATACTCTCTTCATTAAAACAGCTCATATAAGCTATAAATAAAATTTTAAGTAAAACAATAACATGAAATTAATTATCAAGCAATTTGGAATCATGAATATTAATATCTAAACTATTTACCTGAAATCAGGTATAACTAATATCGCCAATGAAGCAGCTAGTGACCTGAGGCGACTAGATCTGAATTAAAGAATTTCTGCAAGTTTGTATTTGGCATTAAAAAAATAGAGTATTCACTTTCTAGATTCAACTAATCTTTCATTTGGGCAAGGAGCAATTTAGAAGTACCTGTAAAACCGAATTCTTCAATACATTATTAATGATAATATTGGGGATCATAATATTTCTGAAAGTGTCTGTTAATGGACATCCATTTTGAACAATCACCAGAGATCCACGAAAAGAACAACAAATCGTAAAGAATTCTATTAGAATGACATTGTGAAATAAAATAGTGTTATGAAAATTCTTACAAGAATGATGCGATAATACAGACTTTATTGTCTAGGAAAAAGTGTATTGAATACACGAAACACAATCTACAAATTTACTGCGAGTTAACTCTATTTAATCTGTTAATTTTGGTAAACAGCAAAGTATTAGAGCTCACTTCAATTAGCGATAAACTGAATACCATATTGGCGATAAACTGAAATGGCACCCAAAATTAAGATTCAATCCGTAGAAGTTCGTGGTTGGTATTGGAAACCAAACAAACAAGCTCACATGGCTTGCAGAAATTTCCTTCGATGTTACATAGCATCCTTTAGCATGTAAATGTTTATAGTCTGCTATATTTTTCTGTAAACTACATGTTATGATATGGATCAGAAAAAAAAGGGATTCAAAATGTTCTACAGAACGATTTGTTGAACATTTATTTATTAAAAATGCGCAGAAGATCAGCTATGATGCCAATCGATCTCTAGCCTTCCGATAAGCCAGAAACACGAGGAGGAAAAGCCGTGGCTGATTCAGTGTTAGCCAGGGTGAACCTACTGCATTGCACTCTCTGTTGTGCAGAGAATTACTAAGTTTGTCAGCAGTTGTTCATTGGTTGTAAATTATATCCATAAGCAATTTTTTGTTAAATTTTAAACAGATTTTTTAGGAAAAATTATTATTCAACGTTTTTCCTCAATAACGTCATAATATGTCGATATGCACAACTACTATATCTACACCGGTTGAAGATTTACAAATAAGCTTTCAGTGACTCAATTTTATTTTCATTACAGAATGGTAGTAAACTGGTTAAAACATATTTCCAAAAGCAAAAGCTCTGATATATCGTTATGATTCATTGTCAATAATAACAAAAAAAAATGAAGCACTTTTTGACTTTGTTTATTACAGTGTCTTCATTAAACTGTGTCGATACAAATGAATTAAAGGGACAGGTTTGTTGAGATAGACAAAACTGATTTATCTTAGTCAATTTATACGGTTAATCAATTGATCACTCAGTTAATTAGAATTATGAATTTCATAAAATGGAAGATATTTCGGCTTGAAACTTGAAAGGAGTAATATTTTGGGATTTATAGAGACATTGGATGTTATATCCTCATATTTCAGTTAAATGCTAGTAACAATTTGAAGAGGATTTCCTTTTTACAGTAATATTAATTTTGAAACGGACTAATCAGAAACAAACTGATTAAAGCAAGAATCACTAAGTAAAAACTTTTATCCTTTGATAAATACCAATATTTTTAACCTTCATTCGATGCTACTGATCTCGATTCTGAAACAACCTATTTGCAAGTGATTTATATAGTAAAGAAAAAACAAAATTAAAAAAAAAATTGATTGATTATGACCTTGGCATAATGGCGTATTTTTCTTCCATGGGGCAGTTTTAAAAGGTGATTACAACTTTGAACAACATTCATACCCATGATTTCGTCAATTAACCTTTTATCTACTTACGGTACTTATAAGTAACATATAAATCTGGATTCTATTTGCGTAATATTATTATTTTTGCCGATGGTATTCTAAAAAAATACGGTGACTGTAACCCAAATGGCAAGAAGTTAATATAAGTTAAAAGTCGGAATGAAAAATATTTAACTAATAATTAAATTAATTAAAATATTTCTAATACTTAAAAATTTTCTCTTGGGTTCTCTGGGATTATTCTGCTTGGAAACTTAACTACTGGTGCAAAAATGAAGTTGGAAAATTGATTGTAACATAATTTAATAAATGAAGGGTTAATGCATATTTTCTTCTATTTCCCATAATTAGCTGGATCAAGATTGGTGAACTAATTAACTCTAAATTAATTAATCTGTCGAATGGTTAGTTCTTATTTCCTGTTAAAACTTATTTAAGAATTTAATAATTTTATTATTTCTGCCTACAATACATAAACTTAAATACAAAATTAATATTACTTTTTATTTTTATTTTACAAACGAGTTCTTTAATAAATTATAATGTTTTTATCAAGTGTAACTTCAAAGTAACGTCTAGAAGCAATAAACTTGGTATTTCAAGAATGTGATTAATCCCATTTGTATTAGAATTTTAACACATATATTTTTAAGGTAAAATTTTCTAATATTTTTCAGATAGCTAATCTTTAGCAAAGAAATTTCTTTTTCATCCATATTTTTCTTTTAAAAAATCTCAAATTTTGAAAAAACAATTTAATTTTAATTTTTCTTTTGCTGTAACTAATATGGTTTTTGTGTGTGTTACAGGAAAAGTGGCTAGAGAATGTTGGGCATAAACTTCAGTCCATGGAAAAGCAACTAAAAATTCAGGATTCCCTCATTAATGAAATGCAAGGTATTGCGGAGAATCTAGGTGTGGCCTTCAAGAGTGTGGTTAAATCTCAGACAAATTTTCCAAATAAAAATGAGCCACTACTAGACATTTAATTTTGGAAGAATAATGGAAAAAAGGGATTTTTTCATTCAAGGTATCAAAGAAATAACTTTTAGAAATATCTTTTAACAAATGAATTCAATACAAATAAATCACTTTCATTTTTAAATAATTATTTTTTGAATAATTTATTCAATTATAGCTATATCTTTTCATTGGAATAAATACTGGAGTACTAAATTTTAAAGTGTGTGATATTCAAATTATTACAGCCGTTGATGGTACATACACCTTGAAAGAATGGATTGATATTTTCTTTAAAGCAACGTGCAATGAGTGTTGTCTGCTAATCACTAACTCCTGATTAAGGTCTAATTTGAATTCATTTTATGAAATTTTAAGAATTACTCATAGATATAAGAGTATTTTCTATAGAAAAAACACATCCTTTCCACCCACGGTGAAAAAGCTTTGGCTATGAAAATCAAAGAAGTAAAACTTTTGAGAAGGGATAGAAAATAACCGAGCTCGAGAATACGTGTAAATTTAAGCGCAACACAGCAAGCGGAAATTAGATGACAGATGAATGAGACATTTACATTTTTAATAGACTTCTGTGAGACTTAATTCATTACAGAACAATTATGTTGCGGGATTTAAACCTACTAGGATGTTTCATGTTCACAATTACGAAGAAAATTGTTAAGATTATTAAAATAATACACCTTTAAAGTCTGTTTCAGTTTGATGTCTTTTGTTAAAAGAATCCTGAACTTCATGTCATCCAAAATAAATTTAGTTGAAATTAGCCTTCTTCGGAAATCATTTGTTTGTAGATTAATAAATTTTTAGACTGTAAAATAATTAATATGAATTGCACCTTTAAAAATTTCGCTTTGTTTTAGTTGATTGCGACTGAGAAACAAGAATTAAATTGGAAAAATATTTTATGTATTACCCTGGAGAAAAATTAAAGAGTGTATATAAGTCGAAATAAAATCGGAAATGAAAACCCTATTTCAAAGTTTGTGCCTAATTAAGGCAATATTTTAAAATCCTAATTTTACGTAGCATAATTATGGTGAATAAACCGAAAACTAAATTTACTGTTTTGTTTAAGGGATCACTGGCGAAACTTAGTTACAAACTTCATCGTAGTTACAAACTGTATTGAAACATTTTATTAAAAATAAAAAGAATTGCTCAAAGGAAATTGAATTGCTCAAAACGATAATTTCTGAAGTTGTCAGATAAGGTAACGGCTAATTTTGCAAAACTATAATTTAGGAAAGTATGGTCATCAATTCCAACGAACAAATCGTAGGAATTACCCATATGCCGACAGTTTGAATATGTTTTCGAAAACGATTCCATTTTCTGTTGGATGTCTAACCTTTTATTTATTTTCCATCTTGTTTCCTTTGATTGAATAAAAGTTTGGGGGACCCAGCGAGTCTTCTCTAGAGAATTTTTAATAATACTTTGAAAATCCTTAATTAGGAAGCAAACTGAATTATACAGCTGTAACAACTTTTAATGGCACTATCCGAAATGTTTGTATAATAATTTATTTACATTAGATTGCTGATAATCTGCAATAAGTAATAAGAGGGATTTCTGCCCATTAGTATTTTTTTAATATATGAATTAAACATTAGTAATATTCCCTATGAAACCAGCTTGTGACCAAAAGCGGCTATTTAAGAATAAACTAATAATTGATTTGCATAATGACGGAAATATTTATCTATAAAAACTTTGCATTTCTTTTTTATAAAGCCAAAACTCAGGAAAAATGCTGGATCAAGAATGCGAATTGAAACGACCGAGGTTCAGTTACGGTTATAAAATATTATCGGTTTTAAGATAAGTATCAATTAAGCGCAATTTAAAATGGAATGATAAAAATTAAATTCCGTATTCAAAGTTTTTTCAAAATAAAAACTTATTCCTTTTACAAGTTTTTTAAGTTTCTTGCTCGTATTTTAATTTTTGTTCAATCTAAAATAGATTACTCAAAGCACTTATGTTGACAAAGAGAAAAAGCACGTATTTATGATTTTAGCAATTTACTCTGCTGTGTTTTGCTTAATGCTTTTAAGCGGTACCGTATTTAAAAATGTTTTCTTTGCAAAAACTGACTGCATTTGCATCTATGGATTAAAGTCTTAATCAGAAACTATAAAAATGTCGACTAAGAAATGAAACAAGTCTTATTTTGCTTCGCTCTTAATAAAATACTTTTGCTTATTTCAAGATTTAAAAAAAACCTTTTCACTCCTTTTTATATTTAAGATATGTAAAAATATTCATATTTTTCGAAACAGGAAAAAAAATGTCTCCCATTAAAAGTACATATAAACCATTCATAGATATAGTGTCAAATAAGCCCGATGACTTTGCTCTTATAAAACGTCCAGGCCTATTGAAATCACATATATTTTATTATAATTATTCCTTTTTTTATATTTATCTTCTCCTCGGTTCTCACTCTGCATTCTAATTTCGATAAAAACTGGCATATTCTGTATTGAAAAAGAGGGGAGGGTGAAAATTCTACTTTCGAAATTTAAAAAAAGATTGGGAAAGTGGAATAAAACGACTGGTTTTTTAATAGGAAAAAATGACACCCCCCCTTCACCGCTGCGGAGACATTAGCAAAAGCCCGAATAGTGCTCAGCCTTTAAATTGCGATCCCGACTTCTCTTTCTTCGGCTGGTGTAATTATAATTGCATGGATAAAAAAGTTCGTCTTCGAAATGGCCTTTCTCCAATTTCTTTTTTTACTCTCTTTATCTCTCGGTCTCTTTGACGCGTTTCCACGGCAGTTAGTAATTGGTCTGTCAGATTTTTCTCCTCCTCTTTTCTTTTTACCTCTTCTTTTCTTTCAAAAAAGATTCCATACCCTTCCCTCCCTTTCTCCCGAAGAAAAAAATTACTTTTTATGTCGCGAAAAAGCCGAGATTGACGAAGTATACGCGTAACTACCCTGCACGGCGAAAGCGTGGAAGATACGTTTTCTCTCTCTTTTTCTCCAATTTCTTTTCTTTACTTCACTTCACGTTTTTTTTCCTGCCCTCCCTTCCTTCGCTTCTTTATTATTAAACTCGAACGGGATCAATTTGTGTGAACTGTGTTCGGTTAATAACTCCTTTAATTTACTTCTGGTGCAGGAGTGAGTTCCTAGGGTTGTTCAGGAAAGCGCTCGTTCCTTCTGTCGTTTCTCTTCTCTTTTCATCATTTTATCGAGGGGAATAAGGAGGTAGCGAGTCTTGAATAATATGCTTTTTGCTTTCAGAAATCTTTATCGAAGGAAAAATTCGTGAGAAATGAAGGTTTGATTTCCTTCTATTAATTTTTCTCCCCTTAATTTCACGCCAATTGCATCCGAATAGTTGAGAAGCATTTTAGAGACAGAAAAAGACATTAAGGATTAATTTCTTTGTTCTTTTAAATTTCTTTTTAAATTATGTTGAAAAAACACAGTTAAGATAATTGAGAAGTAAAATTAAATCCCTATTTCTTTTAAGTAATGAAAAATTTCTGAAAAGTCATTTTAAAATACTTTTTTACAGAAATATGTATGTAAATATGAAAAATAAAACTTATTTGCAAATTTATTGCATTACCTTAGAAATAAATGAAATAAAACCTAATTAAATAGGATCTTTTATATATATATATATATATATATATATACTTCCGAATATATATATTTTACTTCCGAATTATATATATATTTTTACTTCCGAATTATATATATAATTGCTTAGGATTCTGAAAATACTGTTGACTTCCGTATCAAAGAAGTAGTCTCTTGTAAGTAGTTGTTAAGAGGCTAGATTTATAATATTAGATTTTTTTTATACGCGTTTCTTTTTAAATTCTTGCACTTTGCCCCAAATTAACAGAATAAGAAAAATTATTTCGAATTTAAAAAAAAGAAGAAAAATGTGACATTAATTTCTTTTCAATGAGAATTATATAACTATTGTACATGAAGACTTTACGAGAAATAATTGAAATGTCAAGAGAGAAACTATCGAACTATTGTATATAAAGATTTTATAAAGAATAACTGAAGTATTAAAAAAGAATTATAGAACGAATGTGTATGGAGATTTTTTTAAAATTAATTGGAAGTATCAAGAGAGAACTACAGAACTAATGTACATAAAGATTTTATAAAGGAAAATTGAAGTGTCAAAAGAGAACTATAGAACTAATGTGTATGGTGACTTTATAAATAGTATTAGAAGTGAGCACAATTTAAATCGCTAATTGAACACCATTTTAATAAACATTTCCCAGTACTCACTCTTTTCTCCGTTAATCGAATGAAATTTAGAACTTTTTCAACAGTGCGGAAGGAGGATTCCCGTATCTTCACTTTCATTATTTAAGGTATTTCCCTAGTTTTAAGAATGGTCGTAGGTTTTCCCTTCTTTTGTCTTTTTACTTCCGTGCATACAAAAAGAAAATGTCGTAAACATAAAAAAAGATTGAATTAAAGATTAAAAAGATTAATCTGCTTTGCATATTTCAATGTATCATGTCAGAACAAAGTTTCTTGAACGGACAAGCACCACGCGCTCGTTCAAATTAAATTATATTTTTATTCCTTTTAATTGTTTCATCGAATGAGTCACTCAAGCAAACGATCCAAAAAAAACTTTATCGCCTTTATTGTTAAAAGAAATATCGCACTTTCTATTTATTTCCTTTCATATAATCACGTGCTCAAAATGATATTTTTCTGGGTTTTTATTTGCTTTAGTAATTTACTTATTTATTTTTTTAGTCAGAGATTCTGTAAATTATTAAAAGCTGTTTTTTTGAGATGCTCGTGTAGATAATTAAATTTTTATTTTTTGCCAACAGATTTTTTTTATGCCACAAACCTCATTAACCCCAATAACATCAGGTTCTGACATGATAAATATAAAAGTTATTTCCGGATTTTGCTGAATTTCTGCATTTCATATCGCCGTAAATTCAATAAACTCATTTTTTTTTAATTTTAACTTTCTATAAGTGAACATAATACTAAATGAAGCGATAACTAAACAGATGAATTTTGTTATTTGAACTTTGCACCAAATTTGTATGTAGATTTCTGTCAAATTTTAAGCTAAATCCATTCAGAGAGATTCTGTCTTTCCGTCTGTGAAGTACACGTAAACTTAACAGAACTGCTGAAAGTAAAGAAAGAGACGAATAAAAATTCAGATTTAATGTATAAAATGTAGATTTGTACGAGTTTTCTACCAGATGCCTTAAAAGATTGATCGCCTTTTGTCTGGAGTTTCTATCAGATACATTCGCAATAGTTCAAAAATACAATGAATTATATAAATAAAATTTAGTATGTGATGTTACGACTACATTCGCAGTATTGCGTCAAATTTTAATTTCAACTGATGGGAAGAGAAGCATAGAAAAGGTGGGAAATGCCTTCAAATAGTTCGAAAGAATGTACGAAAAGCTCACTAAAGTCACGTCTTTCTTGAATGATCGAAGAGGATGCACGATTCCCCAACAGTAGGTTTTTTGGCATTCAAAACTTCATTTTATTTTTGAAAGTCAAAATTATTAAACTTTTCGTTGATTTGAAAACTTTATTTAGAATGTATTTTCAAAACTAAGCTCCTGAACTGAGAAATTTGGCATAACATAACTTGTACAAACAAGGAAAACTTTTTAAAAAATTTTAAGTAAAAAACTAAACAATCAAAGTCATTTTAACCTCAAAAATAAATTTTTTAACTCATTTGAATTATTCTTGCCATTTAATACGCATGGTCCTAATAATAGAAGTTAATATTTCAATATTCAACAACAACAACAAAACATTAATAATTTCAACAAATTCTTTATCTTGCTTAAATCACAAATTTTTCTTCCAGATTCAAGCTAGTTATTTAGTGTAATTATTTATATTTTTTTATATGCATGTTCATAATGTTTTTGAATATGCATATAAAATTGCATATTTTGTATTTTTTATAATGTTATTGAACATGCATATTCACATATGCCTATTTAGGAGTTTATTCGAGTGACACATGCAATTATGTGACTTTTTCCACAAAATTGGAAATCCGAACAATTACAATTTAATTCTGTGATCTTTCCATTACAAGAGTAACCCATTCATTACGAATAAAATACGACAAAACATTAAAAAAAAAGTTTCATTCATTTCTCTGACGTCACCAAAACTCGCACACAAACAAGCATTGTTTCAACCTCGAATTCATAAATAAGCGCCAACCGCTTCATTTGCTTTGTCACGGATCGCAATTAAGTTTATTGAAAAGAAGCCAAACTCGCTGATTTTTTTTCCTCTCCTTTCCAGCCCCCCCTTTTCTTATTACCGCCATAGAGAACAAAACGTTCGAAGAATTCCATTGTTGGAACCTTTGAAAAGAGCTGGGGCAGCGAGCGTCAAATGATAATACAAAGTCGTCAAAAACAAAGACCAAAAATATCCCGGTTTTCAAAAATTACTAATTAAAAGACCGAAATGGGGGGAAAAAATAGGAAGTGGAGTCGGAATGATTTTTTAAAAAAGGAATTCCATGGGAGAGAGGGGGAGGGAGGTATTTTACAAAGAAAGAGGAGGCTGGGAAGGAGGGGGGGTAGTTGGAGTGCTGGCAGGCAGTATTCATTAAGCC
The DNA here is from genome assembly GCA_026289955.1 of Argiope argentata. Lineage (NCBI taxonomy): Eukaryota > Metazoa > Arthropoda > Arachnida > Araneae > Araneidae > Argiope > Argiope argentata. The sequence continues at coordinate 1,496,501 of JAOUZG010043370.1, read as the reverse complement.
AATTAGCAGTGACCATGGCGTCGTGATTTAGCCGTGAGCGGAGCAGAATTCCGCCTCTCGGCATTCATGTTTGAAGGGACAGAGCGGGCCTCATTAAGAATTTTGCATTAATTAAATAAGATGGCATTATCTTTTGATTCTTTTCCATATCTGTCCTCCTGCGCAGAGTCGAAATTGGTGAAGGGTGGATACTCGCATTTACGAATGCTTACTTTTAGACCCAAGCAGGTTTCTATTTCATTAAAAGATAGCATGATATTTTTGCATTGAATGATAAATTTGTATTTTTTTAATATAGTCTTAAGACCACTTTAATTATAAAAAGAAGCTTACTACTGTCTCTTGTTAACTGCACAGTCTTTCAATAAAGTGCGCTGTTTTTCAATTGCTGCAACGCTGAAAGAGGAAAATAATTGGATAGAAATAATTCTAATTAAAATAATGATTTAGGATTTATTAAATTTTTACGTGAAATATTTTTTATTTGACTTATATTAATTCTACATTTTATTTTTTTCAAGTAAATACTCTTACCGTTAGATAAAGAATTTTTTTTTGAACCGCAGATATATACAGAATTTTTAATTAATATTAAAAGGATCGAAGGAAAAAAATGATTCAGAGAATATCATATATCATGTTGCATTTTGTTCTTTTTTAACTAAGCAAAAAAAAATGTTATTTTTAATGGTATTCTGAAAATTTTAGGAAATTATAAATGTACCAAAAAAATGCATATAGCAGTGGAAATTTATTTTTATTTGCGGCTCAGCTTATTAAAAATTATCATATTTATGGAATTCAACAAATACTATTTATTCATGGTTACCATATAGTGGTAGCTATTTGTAGCTTTTTCAAAACTGAAAATAAACTTTGTTCTTCTGTTTCAGTTTTATTTTAGTTGCATTAACGTCCCAAATGGAAGCAACACGGGGGCTATTTTTGGGAGAGAACTCGTAATTTTGAGCCCCAGTCAGATGACGAGACAAAACCTGATTTGGACTGCTCATTCTCTGAACTTCCACGCTACAATAACGGGATTACATTTGGCCCACGATGTCACTTAGAACGTGCATGAGGATCTCATAAAAAACGGATCTTCAATGAAATCAGATCTCGAACTTGATATCATTCGGCCTCAAAATCGGGACCGTACCACTAATTCACTGCGAACACAGAAAAATTCTTCACTACAATACAATATACCGTGTTATTTGTTTTGTATGAGTGGAAAATATATGAGTGGAAATTTTTAATTCTTGCAAAAGGATCATTTTAATACATTAAAATACATATTTAGTTTCTAGGAAGGATTCTAAATAGTGCAAGTAAAAGCAAGGATCTCTCAAGTAATAAAGTGGACTCTTTTCATGTCTTTTTAAAAATAGTGTAATCGAAAAAATAATCTTGAAAATTTCGTACCAATATTTGAAACCTCCTTCCCTAATATGATGAGTCGCTAACTTTTAAGACAGAAAATATTCACACACCCCCTCTAAGAGCTTTATCGGAAAGGACAGTCATGGAGATGAAAATTAGAATAATTCCCTTCCATGCCGATCTGGATGGAAAACAAAAGAATTCCGCCTTCGTGCTGCATCCAAGAAGTAAAAATACCTCCCCCTCCTCCCCCACCGGAAAAAGATCTTGAGTGGAAACAAAAGAAGAAATTTCATTAGCCAAAATGTAATTAAAACGTCTGAATGGCGCGGAATTCTTTTGGTGACGGTTACAGTTATTTTGTCAAAAGAGTTATGATGATTATCGCAGACCAGCGGTTAGCGAAAAGTTGCCTGCCTAATTACCGCAGACTTTTCTCCGACTGTCCCCCGAAAAATTCTGCCTTTGATCAAAAATGCGGAAAATTTGGCTCTGAACAGAGGATTTTAGGAGTAAAGATTCGCTTTGTGACTCGTGCTGGTAACAAAAGGCAGAAAAGTGAGGATATCCGTGGCGATGTGAGTAGCAGGCGAGTTGGATTTCATTGAGGTTCGAAAATAGAATGTAGGGAGTTGGATTTGTCTTCAAAAGATGGATATTCTTAAATAAAGCGAGTTAGGAAACAAGCACTGTCCGACTTCGTTTGAATATTCTGCATCAATATTGGTATTATTACTTTTCTGTCATTGTGTTGTGAATTATTGTTTTTTTTTTCATTCTTCCATAAATTTTTAATTAATTAAATTTTTAATTAAAAATTCAAAAAAAGTTCTCCGTGGTGCATATTCCTGGTACCCAAGGTATACATATACCAAATTTGGTAGCTATAGGTCGAACGGTCTGGCCTGTACAGCGCCAAACACACACACACATCGTGCTTTATTATAAGTAATAATAATAAATAATAATAATAATAATAAAGATAAAGAAAAGATTACATGTAAACATGATCATTCGAAAATGTAACTACATATACCAATGAAATAATGTTAAAAATTTGTAGCATTTAAATAGCAGATTCTTATGAAATTATAAAACAAATAAATCTTCTGTCTTCCTTTTTATATGCCTGTAAACACGATAATTTAAAAACCCGATGTCTTAAATAAATGAAATTTCGTGTATGATTTTTTGATTACGATTGCAGCCATGTGTCAAATTTTGGTTTCAATCTAATCAGAAAAAATGTCCAAATTACACATTCAAGTGGTGATGGTTTTTTTTATTAATATATTAATTGGGCCCTAAAGATTAATCGTAGCGATTAATAGTATATATTATTCGTCATTAGCAGATAGTTAAAAATACAGAAGTACAGTTTTTTATTCCTACTATTAGCTCACACTCTCTCTATATATATTTATCTTGTTCAAATTTTCAACCGCCCATTAAATACTATTTATTTATTCAATCAAGTTTAAATAAATGTTTGTTTAAATTGTAGTGGATGGTATTTGAGGTTAATACAGTTTTTTCAAATATTAATTCCTTAATTTTTATTAATCAATTAAAAACTTTCTCACCAAAAATCTTCATTTCCCCATAGCCAAATAAGTAAGGAATTCAGTTTGCTTTCTCCTCACGCTAACGAGGTTAGGCTTAACATGTCTTCGACAGATTATTTCTAGCGATTCTGTTTATTTTCTTAGTTTGCTGCATTTAAAACTAAACATTGTTAATGAATCGATTTTTCGAATTCATTTTGAAGAACGGTTACAATATTATTCTCTTTACTCCTTAGTATTGAAAGTGAAAATGTGTTAAAGTTAAGAAAAGAAAACACAAATTACAGCAAGTGGTCTTTTAACACGCATTTTTTTTCTAATCTATCCGTGGTTTAACGTCTATTTTTTTAAAAAAAGGGAACGGCTTGCTGACACTCGATCGATCGTCCGATTCGTTCGTATTCATAGCCACGGCGAAAGACCCTCTCGTCCAAAAGAGTTTCCATGACAAGAGACTATAATGCGTCCCGCCGGCTCTACATCTTAGCAGCGACAGTCCATTACAGGAATCACTATTATATAAAAGATTTTCTATCGAAAACGTGTTCTATTATGCAAATGGAGCCACTAATTATTGCTACCTGCGTGCCCGCGCTAAGGTTAATCAAAGTTCACTTCCTGTTATGCCTTTCCAATTTTTTTCGGCCTCCCCACTCTTGTGTGGAATAATCGGTTCCCGCCCTGTCACGTGGCCGACCAGATTTTCTGGACAAAACAGGTTGACGTCCATTGAATAATAATCTCTCCCACCGCTTGTGCACCTGCGTGATTGTCGCAATTCACCACCCGCACGAGTTATAAATAAGGAACCGGCTCGTCCATGATTGGAATGCGCACGTTTTGAAGCGAAGACCCCCGAAAGGAAGAGAGCTTTTGAAACTCTACTCTGGAAAGGATGATCCTGGTTTTTTACTTTTCTTATTTTTGTATTGTTCGGCGAAGAGAACTTGGACGAATCAACCTACGATCTCGAATGTGTTGTTTCAGCTGGGAATGAAGTGATGTGATAAAAATGAAGACAGTTTCTTAACTAATATTCAAATACTTACAATGAATCTTGAAATATTATAAGGATGAAAAAATCAAAGAAGATTCTAATTAGACCTAAGCATTATAGCATGATAGTGTTTTAAACCTGATTTGTGTGTCTTTGTAATTAAAAAAAATTACTTTTATTTATAGCAACAATAGTACGTAAAGAAGAAAAAAATGATCAATGCTGCATATAGCACTTCGCTTCAAAATAGTTTGAACTTAAATGCCATAACTTAAACAGTGAAAAGCATTGCTGTATGTATAAAAATCATTTAGGAAAATATATTCTTATTTCTAACACACACACACACAAAATAGGGAATAAAACTGAGAGAACTGAAAAGACGTTTTTAAAATTTTATTATATTTTCTTGAGATATGGTTCGAAGTTATTGAAGAAAGACATTAAAATTTATATTAATGTTTAATTAATATAAAATATAATTAAATATTTTAAAATATTTGTGTTTGCTTGCACCTACTGCTAAAAAAGTCTCTACATGCCTGCTTTTTTGAGCTCTAATCTAATAATCTGTTTTGGGTTATAAATAGCTTTTCCTCAAGGATGTCAGAATTTATAAATAAAATCATACCAATAAAAATAATTATAATAAAAAATAAAGCAAATAAAGTTTAATATGTATTATAAGAGAATGCCTCTATTTTGATAGTTATCGTGTTTTTTTTTTGACGGGAGTAGAGATTTCATTTGCTGCCTATTACAGCATTTGGTCAGATTAAACATGCTTAGATCAAATGAAATCTTTATAAATCAAAAGGAATGGAAGTGGTATAGTGAAGGGCTCAGAAATTATAAATCATCACTTCTGGTGAGGAGCCATAGCTCAAACAGGTGATATCGCGAATGAAGGACTATTTTAGTCTGAGACTTCCTTCATCTCTTAGTAAAAAGGGAATTCTAAAACCAGATTGATTGTGATATTATTATTGTTATTATTATGATAATAAAAATATTGTCAAATACTAACTCATTATATGTAATGACAAATTTCATTCTATTGAAGTGTCATTAATATTTTATTGCATAAATAAAAATGAAAAAGAAATCAAAAACGGCGATTATCGGCGATTGAAATAATTAGATTAAAAGAGTTTGAGACCATCATATTGGTGGATAATGGAGATATATATATATATAATTTCGTTATGTTGATGTCTTATTTTGAAATGCATGTAGATACTTAAATGGGCAACCCACTCTTAAATTTCCACTCTACATAAACAGAAAGACTATAACTTACGGCATCCAATTTAACTAGCGACTGGTTTGGATAAATAAAGAAATTCCCAGAACCAACTTCGGAATTCTGGTCCCTTCTATCTACTCCTAATTCCAAAGTTCAAGAAACCTTACCCTTAGGCAATAGCTGTCAAGTGGTATCTCTAGACGCAAGTCAAACAATAAAATCTAAACCATTTATCAGCAAGATTATTATTTATTCATTTATTTGCATACATTGCATAAAATGACTTCCTGACAATTTGATGAAACAATCAAAAATCATTTTTGAAGTTAGTTATTTATCGAATTGCTTTAATTAATTTCTTTCAAGTTTAGTTTAGTTATATTAACATCACGTTGTAAAGCAATACTAGGGCTGTTTTGAGACGGACCTTGTAATTTTAAACCGTGGTCAGATGAAGAGGACGACACAAGATCTGACATCCTCCTCTCCACACCACACCAGCGTGAGGATGTTTGGACTTGATGGGTTTAACCTGCAACAGACCCCTTTTAACGGCGGTTCTTCGGTGGAATCGGGTCTCGAACTTGAAACTTGACGGCTCGTAAGCCGAGACCCAGCCACCAAGTCACCACAGCCCACCATTTCTTTCAAGGCCATACTATACTATACCACATTATACTAGGTCAAACAAATATTTTATATAATGTTTTCTTCCTCTCCACCCTCAAGTTATTGTTAGAGTGTAATTGCGAGTATTGTTAAGTGTATTTTGATTTGAAAATGCTGTATTCAATCGTTCATACCCTTGATCAATGCAGTATGTGATCAATGCAGTATTTCAATCGTTCATAACCTTCCAAATGTGAATAAAGAAGATTTCAGAAAATATAAAATCAAAATTTTAATTTAAAATGCAATGTTTAATTTAATAACAAAAAATTGAAGTCGTGAATGGAATAATAATGGAATATATAATTTTTGTTATATATAATTTATCAATATCTTTCATTTTTTTAAAATAGCGTCAACAAATTTACTACAAGGAAATAAAGTCAATTTAGTAAATATGATCCGTCTCGTATTCTAACAGATAATCTAATTCATCAATAAATATTACATTTATAGCTATTAAATGAACTTTTCAATCGCTTTTAGAGTGTAGTAAATCTATTACAATGCGAAATAGGAAGCAAACCTTTGAAATTTTCAGTTTGATAAAATTTAAACACGTATAAATGGAGAACAACGAAATGCTCCTTAAAGTTTATTTAAACCAATTCGTCCTTTTTGACAAATTAATACTGATTTCAGAAAAAATAGAATACAATTTCTTCAAGTATTTTCTTATTCAATTTTTAAAAAACTAGCCCTATATAATTAAAAAGAATTATTATTAAATTAATAATTCTTTATTAAACAGAACAGTTAAAAACTGTCTTTTATTAACAGTGGCATTAAAAATAGACATTATTAAAAAGTAGCAATTTAATAATTTTATTCGTTTTTAATTTGTAATTTAAATTCTATTTTATAAATATCATAGACTTTAAATCAGACATTGTTTCCTTAATTTACTACCATAAGTACACCTGACAAGGAAAAAAAATTAATTGAAAGAATCAATTAACTGATTATTAGCATCTAAAAATTTCAAACAGTGTATTGTTGTTATGTTTCAGAATTTGAAAATGTTAACTTCAAATGTATGGAAATAGTTTCGATTATAAATTCTATCTCCGCGAGAAAAAAAGTTTGGTTCGATAAAAAAAAATGTAAAAGCCGTAAATCCAACAGCAATTGACTGAAAATTGTTTTACACCGTAAAATTTTACTTTTTTTCTTTCTAGAATGCAAACAAATATATCTGTTTTGATTTGTCATGATAAAAAAGAAGAATAAATTTCATCTTCTAGCGTGAGTGTTATGAAAAGAAATAGAGTATCAGAGCCCATTTTTTAATTCAATCGATTTTCTCCAAAAAAATAGCTGTAATATCACATTAAAGATTTTTCTAAATATTTTATTTTAGAAATAATACGATTACTTTTCCGGAATGTAATTAAAATTACTTAAAAAATACTTTCTTTTCTGCATATTTAATTGACTTTCTTCCTTTCTTTCTGTTTTAAGAATAAAAGTAAGTCCTCCTGTTCATCAAATGACGATTTCTAAAACAAAAGATAACCCTCCGAAAACGCATATTACTGCAACAATTACGAAGAAAACGTGGAATTCCCACCAAAAATAAATAATGAGCAAAAGAATCGAAATTCTCGTTAAAATCTTGCTAACGAACAAAACCCGTGCCAGTGCTGTTGCCAACTACCGGAGACATAAAACCGGGCCGGAACATGGCTCGGAAATAACACAATCGCGATTCGGGAAAGTGATTCCTTTATTTATGAAGGTGGGGCATTTATTAATTCACTTTTATTTTTCCGGGGAAATGTGCTAATGGCGTGAGGAAGCCCGAACCCTCTGGAAGTACATAAGGACCTCTCCATTCTGCTTCCTCTTTCTTTTTGTTGAGTCATTCGCCGATTCACACCTGATTGAGTCGCGTTATAGATGGCAGGTCTGCCAGAAAGGTTTTTTAAAAAGACGCTAAGTGCTCGGGACTTGGCGTTCTTGATGGATAGCAAGACACAAATTTCCTGCGCAGTTTAGCGAATCTTAATTGCTCTTGTCTGCTCTCTCAGTTGGATATGCATTCGAAATGAACGCTTGGTCAATGAAAGGGATACAAAACCTGCCAGGTATAGTTAGACTTGGGGTATGCTATATTACCTTTTAATCGCATTTTTAAAAAGCTAAAAACTCAAGTGAAGGTGAAATGTGTGTTATTCTCAAATTTAATAAATAGTTCATTATTCTTAATATAAGCTGACATGATAACTATAAGGGTAAAAATTCGGTGCATGTATTTAACCTCTATATTGTATACATCTATCCAATTGTGAGGCAAATATAACTAAAAGTTGTTTAATTGTCAGTCTCTAATTCCGGTGACCTTTAAAAGAGATAACATAAAAATACAATTATTTAAATGTATGAAATTTGTTGTATGGTGCGACTATGTGTCATATTTTGTTTTCAGTAAATTTGGAAAAAATGCCTTTAAGGCGCAAATTCGATTTTCGGATGCTATTAACCCCATTACAGGGATCAGTCACCCTAAAATGCGTTAAGAATCACACGATATTTTAAGTAAAATATTAAATTCACCCCAAAAGATAATATTTCATAACTATTGTGCACTACTGCTTTTTTTTCATTATTTTATTAATAATTTTTCGATGTAGGACAATTGCATTTTTTTATTTTAATCTTTGATGAAAATCAATCTATATATTCACAAATATTGTTTTTTATCAAAAGCATTCGAACGATTCTCTTCATTAAAATTAGGGTTAATCAAGTCTCGTGATAAGCGTTATGTCCGTCATTTAATATTTAACTACGCACTGATATATGTTTTGTCGTTTCTCTTCTGATATGTGCACTATGAATTAAAAAATTAAACTGGTCTGGCGCATCTGACATAAATCAATTATAATTCTACCTTACTAGAAGCGGCCTGCCTACGCATGGCAAAATATTAAAATAACTTTATGGGTCACATCATATGTTCCCAAAATATTCAGATGAGACTAGGCTTTTCTTTGTATAATAAGGAAGATAAGGTTGAAGCAAAGTTCATTCATTTCAAAGATTATTTTGATACCTTAAATATATTTTGATATTACAGAAGAAAATTATATATATTGTTGTGAATTTTTGGGTAAATTAGATGCAAATATTTATGAATTTTTGTGTAAATTAGATGTAAATATTTCTGATTTGCTGCGTAAATATTGTAAATATTTGTAAATAGTTTAATTGTATAAAATTAATTGTAGTGGAATCGTGCGCCAACGGGAATAGATCGTTCCAAGGGAATTTACAACAGAAGATCATCATATTTGACTAGCTTGGCGATGTAGGTGTGTTGGTGACATAATGAGGTCGCTAACGGTTTTTGCTACATAGTGAAATAAAGAATTTGTTTGTGAGAATAAAGGATTTGATCCTAGAGAATGTTGGAGAACGTTCCAACTTGCCGGAATGAACGAACGATTTCTGCGTTTGCCCTGCGCTTTTTAGTGGGACTCTATTTAAAAGCGAGACTTAAAGAAGAGAAGTAGATCAGTTCAGAAAATGAGCTACGTTTGTTGGCTTAGCTTGAGAGAGCGTTTTTCCTTTTTGGCGTTCATTCAATAGCTTTACTGTTAACCAAAATTAGCGGAGTAATAGAATTTGTAGCGATTGTTGCATACATTTAATACACATTTTTCTAGACAACAAATTCTACATCTTTGCATCGTTCTTGTAAGAATTTTCGTAACAATATTTTCTGTAACCAATAATTTTCATGTTATATTGATGGCCATTTTTAATCAATTCTGCTTTAGCAACATTTGTACAAAATTTGAAATTTCAGATGTGGCACCCATACAGTTACAGTTGATACAACACTAATACCAATTTGATATACTTACTCTTTTAATGGAGTCACCAGCGTTTCATAGATTTTGTTTCGAAAAATTTAAAAATCATAGAATATCCGAAACACCACCGAATCTATTTGCGAGTCGAATAAAACAACCTTTTACCTAAAAATTAGCATTGTTAGTTTGCAGCCTGTAATTCGTTTTCTGCTCAATTAAAGCTGGTAGTTGTTTAACTCGACTTTAAGCCACAATGATGGTAATTTGATTCCAGAAAGAAATATCTTCTTCCCAGCATTCGTTGCTGAAATATTCATAAGATACTTATGCCGATAGATCACTCTATCAGATCCACCTGTATACTTGGTGCTGCTCAGGTATTTTACGATTCCATAATGTGAGAAACAAATTGCTCACAATGCTGTTGATCCCACCGAAAGATTATAATATTTGAAGCAAATGCCAGTATCGATAGACTAAAACTATTAAATTTCCAATTTTTGTACACCTTATCGACGACCACGAGGAATAAGTTCTTAGGGAAGGGGTGTAAATATTTCAGGTAAAATAATTTACTTTGTGTGAAGGAAAGCCATCCAAACAAAAGATATAGCATTATAAATTATTTGTGATTCTTATTTCAAATCAAGGAGAGGACACGTCCATTATTTTGGATAGAGTTTTGTGTAATAATGAAAAAATAAATTAACTATTTATTTAAGTAAAAAACATTTTTGTTTAAATATGACACAAAAATGGATATAGATTTACAATAGTAGAAAGAGACCACATACCAAATTCAATCTATCTTGCTAAAAATTTCTAAACTTTCTTTTCTCGTGACAACTATTTTGCGACAGGAAAACTCCACGGCCATACCCGATCACAGAATAATTTATCGTAGTTCAATATGTTTGATTTCCATTAATTAATGAATAGATTTTATTCAGATCAAAATGGCTTTGGGGAACAGTGTTTACTAAGTATCGTTGAAAAATTGGACAAAAACAATAGTTGTGAATAATTTCACGATCCTACTTCGGTAAAAGCCTATATTTTAAACTCACTCCTCAGTGTTGACTTGATGTTTTTGAATTATAATATTCACATGAACAAGAATAGGAACAGTAAATGATAATTATCATCCAGACTAGAGTGTATGTAACACTAAGCACCCTAGTATCCTCACCAGTAACCTAGGAGTTATGGTCTTTTAATTACTCAACTCACAGTGTCTTTACATAGGAGGTATGTGCCGCCATCGGGAATGCAGTCAATATAATTCCATTGTCATTACTAAACGAATAAGACCTCCTTTATCAATATGGCGACTTCAACATATCACATTCAAAGGGCCTTTTGAAGGATCTGCAGAAGGATATGATGCCAAAAACTTTTTTTTAAGTGAATGAAGATCAAAGTGTGAAGAACTGCCAGAAATATCAAAATAAATTCTGTGCCGATTCCAATGCCTTCTCATTCTATATTTCATGTGCGTGAAAGACAAAATTAAAATTAATAAAAGTATGGAAGTGTGTATAAAATTAGTCCATGTAATTCTGAATCGGAGTAAAAAAATTCACATCACTGCATAAAATTTTTCAAAACCAGGAGCATGTTGAAGTAATAAATATTTATAGCTTTGAAGCGAACGAGTGCGTTCACAAAAATCTTCCAGTGAATGCCAAATCGAGTCAAGCACTTGACATTTTAAAATTAGTATCATAATTCAACAATTTTTTAAAAAAGATAAAAGTATGGACAGTATATAAAGTAAAACGTTAAAGAAAAATAATCCATAATGCACAATTAATAGATTTTTAATTGTTTCTTACTAAATCATAAATAAACCAAAAATAAGTGTGTGTGTTTTCTTTTACCTTGTTATAATATAAATATTTTATCCCAATCAATTATTATTATCAATTGATTAATGTTATTAAAATTCTTAAGCCACAATTGGCAAAATCACATTAAGAGAAATTATTCAAAAATTGGGCAGTCGATGTGCATTTTAATAAATAATTTCTTTTTTGGTTGAGTTGGCTATTGGAAGTAATTGTCTAACCGTTTTTCAAGGGGAGCCCTGATGTAGACTAGTTTCATTTGAAAGTCCACCTGTTAACTAACCTTTTTATAATGAAACTAAGTTGTTTTCAACTCGGGTATTGCATTTCCGTTTTAAAATCTCTTTGAACAATTAAAAAGGACTGTCCTCTAAGTCATTCATTGTTGTTGTTACTAATGGCGATTGTCATGGTCAAGTCTGCTGATGCAACTGCGGATTTCAGCCGAAATAAGGGTCTCTTGTTTTTGAAGTAGCGCCAACTGGGGCCAAGAGTACGACTTAGCTACACACTCATCCCATTCGCTCGCACACCCCCTTTTTACAGGCACGCATTCCCACACTTTACAGATAGCACTCAGAAGAACAATCGTGGCCTAACACAACAACCATGCTCAGATCACAAGACGCGATACCTTTGTGCAATGACGCCGGCACCTGACCCAGTACTTTCCTTGAATCCAGCCAGCGATCACTGCAGATTATTGTCCGTCCCATTACTAGAGAGAGAATATGTATTTTAATCCTTTTTCACTATGTATTGAAACTGAAGTTTGACATAAAATAAAATTAAAAAGTTGTTAAAATATTTTTTTTAAATGCTAAATTAGGCTTCACTTGATAATTAACTAAATATCACGTGAAATAATTTTGAAAAAGGACACATTTGATGTAGTAATAGATTCCAAAATGGATTGTGTATGCCCCTACTTTACATAATTTCAGAGGAGCTCTCATGATGTACAAATACATAAACGTATTGGCGGCATTTTCTTCTTTATAGCCATACATGTAATAAATTACTTTTCACCTTAATGTTTCAATTTCGGTTTCCTTGTTGTTGTTTCTAATTACTCTTGCCATGGACTAACTTCGCTGATGCATCAGCGATTTTTAAGCCGAAATGAGCGTCTTATGTTTTGAAGTAGCGTTAACTAGTCCCAAGAGTACGATTTTAGCCAAACACTCATCACATTCACTTGCACAGCCCCTTTTTTCTAGGGGGGGGGGCAGATTCACACATAGAACACAGAAGAACAACCATGCCCTAAGCGGGATTTGAACCCGGGACGCCCAGATCTGGAGAAAGACGAGCTACCCCTATGCTAGGACGCTGTCTCTATTCATTGTGCCCAATGCAACGTACGTGGTTACAAGTGTTACATTAAAGGAGTTTAGAACCATCATCATTAATATTTAAAACAAAATTATCACATTTATTTGTAAACATTTTAAATATATATTAACATCATATTCAAAACTATTTAACAAAGTGCAATAGCACATTACACAGCTTTTCTTAAACTGTTACTTTATGTTATCATTTGTTTAGCTCAATTCCTTATATTTTGCTAAGTGACCATAAGAAGGCTAAATAGCCAAATATGGACTGACAACAATCAACTTAATAATGAACACTTCATGCAATTCAATATATTTTTCTACATCCATTCGTAAGAGCATCACTCCTTATTTGACCCTGCCTCTTTCTCGGCAATGCAAAGTAAAAAAATAATAAAAAGACTAAATCTTAACTTCTCTAAACAAAAGCTCGGAAAAAGCGCACAATAGCCAAAATACCTCGTGCTTTCTGACGAAGGCCAAAAGGGAAAAAAATCTAAGAGAGAAAGATAAATTTGTGGGGGGAAAAGTGACGATCACAAAGTAGAGAAGAGAAGAGATAAAAAAAATAATTTTAAAAAAGGATTGGAACTCAAATGATTGATGAGAATATGCTTCTTCGGCTCCATTTCCCGCAGTTCCTGTCTGCCGCGATCCCGAATTTCCGGGAGAATCACCCACCGAGCTGCTAGGGGTCCCTCTACCCCATTATTCACTCTCGACCCCCCCCCCTCGGCACCACCCCCGATTACCCATCTCCTCCCTTTTTCGTCTTCCTCCCTCTCCTCCTCCATCATTGTTATTATTTTTGTTATGAAGATGATGATACTCCCTTCCTCCTCCTCGCTTTTGGCGGGAATTGAAGTTGGCGTGGAGAAAAATTTATGGTTCTCTCTCCGCTTGGCGAGAAAGGCGTGCTTGGCCCATTTATGTTTCCATGGTTTTGGTTTAGCTGAAGACATATAAACAAATGCGGAGAAAATATGATGTTTAATTTCTGTTTAGCCGTAAAAATTAAATAAATATTAATCTCCCGGAACCTATTATTTTTGTTGAATATTCTGTATGATATGCTTTGTAATTTATACATGATAATTCGAAAGCGTAAACGTTTCTTTAAAAAATCATTAAAAAAAATATGGATTTTGAAGTCCGATTTTTTTATAACTAAAGTCATTTGAAGATAAAATCTCAAATCTTTATCTTAAAACAAGGATTCTAGCAGCAAAACAAAAAATAAATCTTTCAAATCCCGAATCTTTTTTAAAATTCATTACAAAGGCAAAGGCATTTTGGACATTAATGGACAAAATGTTATTTCCATGGTGAAGTGAAATTAGAAGGTTAGAATTATTAATAAGGTTATACTAGATCTATCCATTGATTCATTTCTGAAGGGAAGAGAAATTCTCATACTTTCATGACACGATTTGGCTCATGGTCTATTTATAAACGAGAAATAAATTCTTTTAGCATATCATCTATAAGAAGAAAAAAACTTACCGTGGATTTTTTTAAAAAGTTAATATAGATATATCAACAATTCAGGCATAGTTTGCTAAGTGGATGAGGAACTGCTTACCTTCAATAAAAACCTTGTATTTTTTAAGTGATTAGTATCTTTTTCTGGCATGTTTAACCATATCCAAAGTATCAGATGGTCCTTATTGCTTGAGTTGAAAGCCAGACCAATGGCTACTGGGCAATCAAATATGCAAGAGGATGGGTAAAGTCTTTAATTCAAATGACTCGTATAACTCAGAGATGTAAGATGTGCCTGCAATACTCTACGTAAATGTATCTTCAGTTCACCCCCAAATGATTTTTTTAGATTTTTTTCATTGTTTTTTTACTTTCTTTATTGTTAAATTTCACTTAGTTATTGTTTAAAAACTGTATGATGAAACTGGAGAATGTATTTTTCTATTTCAGAGTGAACCCTTTTTCAAGTCACTGAAAATTCTTAATTTTAAGCGTAAATATGCCCACTAGTTTTATAAATAACTCCATGAAACGTTTACCTGTCTTTTTATAATAATATAACGTACATTTTCCTAAATGGACATTTTGGCCATCCCCTTTATTTTTTGAATTATTTCTTCTGGTTTCCCTATTTCGTCATTAAAGACATTGTAACCTGTATCAATAAATTTGGCAAAGTCATTTTACTATGGGTGCACATTGCTCCCTTTATGATATGGAGAGCTATTTTGAATTTAAAGGGTCAAAAAAGATCTTGTAGATTACCCTGTAGTTACATTAGAATATAATCTCCTAAGACACCAACTATGAGTAAAAGAAATGGTGGTTTGAAAATTTAATCTAACACTTTGTGCCTATCATGAAGAATGACTTCAATGACTTTTCAAATCAATGAGAATCAACTATGTGGACTTAAAAAGGCCGGTTTATAAAATGCTTTTAACATAATTGAGTAAAAAATTAGCATTCGGTCTGCCAAATGTAAATTCATATATTGGTAGAATTGAGCATTACAAATATTTTAATCTTTCATATACAAAATTTTAAATTCTACTGTTTTATACTTACCTTTTTTATGTTTTTTTAGCCAAAAAATTTGTATATTTGTTACTACTATGAATTCTTAACACATTTTTTTACTCTTACTTAATGCTTCATATTAAGACATAACTAATTCAATCATCCATAATTTGTTTTTATTAGCTTAACGAGATACAGATTAGATACCCTGTGCATATCACAAAAATAACTCACTTACTCGAGTTATAAATGTCAAATTTGTACGCTTTACCTCATTATTAAAACTCGTCGCTATTATTATATTGGACTCAATATTTTATTTTCTGAATATTTAATTATTTAGATTTTTTAATTTTGATATTAATATACTTATAATCCTAACCCTACTCTAAATTTATTTTCACATGAGGCTATTTTGGGTTTTCTCCATTTCCTGTAAGCTTAATAAAGGTGCATAATTCAAATTCCCTGTATTAATTGGTAGTACATGATCAGACTTTAAATATTTGCATTACCTTCGGCTCGAGGGTTAAAAGGCATTAACTTCAGGAACGAGAGCACTCTCCACTCTCATTGGATAGAACAGTTTCTACTTTTTCTATTCACATGGTCGAACAGATGCTTAATTTTATTGGCTTGTATTTTATTCATTATCTTAATTGAGATGAATATTTATATTTGATTTCCACCGGTCCCTAAATTTTATTTCCAGTTTGGAAAATGCTGAAAGTTCAGAATGTGTATCTCTATAAATAATCGAGATACACAGAAACAATTTTTAAATTTGATAAATAATAAAAAAATACTAATTTATTTAAAGACAAAGTTTGAAAAAAAACACGAAATTGAAAGGAGAATATTTTAACGAATAATAAAAAGCTGCAAACGATTTATTTTTGAAAGTGATGCGACCTGATTCGAGAAATAAAATGTTGCCAGGTATTGAAAAGAAACTTATCTTCGGGTTATAAATAAACAAAATGTTCAAGTTGAAACATTAAATAACTTATACCATTTCTTGGGATCAAACTTTAATTTAGAAAATTAAATCAATGAAATAATGCGTATCGAATTCTGCAAATTAAATATACAGGTTAATTTAAATTATTTTAAAGCTGTTACACAATTTTATAAAATGCGAAATTTAACTTATTTGAAAAAAGCAATTTATTTATTTTGCTGCTATAAGCATATAGAAATATATATTTTTTGTATATATACAAATGCATTAGTTGCAAAAAAAAGCTTAACATTTTTATCTTATCAGTAGCCTCTCAAATTAATTGCATCTTAACGACAAAAAAAGGGCCCAATTGAAATCATTAACATCGAATCAGTTTCTACAAGATTTATATAAGATGTTCAATAAAAACAAGATATAATTTTAAACATCTAATTTTGATATAATATACCAAATGCCCTGGTCCTAAACACCTAACTGGTTACCATCACATAATAATAAATATCCCTCGACGCTATGACATTTTCTTTTATATTAGGATTATTGTAGTTTGTAATATCATTTGAATTATTTATAACTGGTGATGGGGAATCATCCCAACAATAATATGGAAATAATTTTGTTTAATTGCAATTAAAATTTTATTATTTTATAACTTAAGAAATGTACAACCAAAATGACAACTATCATCTTATTATAAATAAAAAATTCTGAGGGCTATATCTTTTTCTAAACCATTGGATTAGCGTTAACTAAAAAAAAGTATTGCTTAAGATATATTGTCCATTTTATTATCCCAAACGTTTATAAATATTTAATTAGCAAGGAAATAGTGACATTAAGACTGTTCCCCCCTTTTTTTCTCAATATCTTGTAAAAAGAAAAAAAGACCTTTGTATCATCTTATAATTCTAAAGTTTAGATTTTCAATGATATTAATTATAATTACTTGCAATTCTTTCTTTTGTTAATAGTAATTTTTGATAATTAATATAAACCAGAATTTTTTTAATAATTCAATTCACGATTGTAAAAAAATTCAAGCGAATTTTTATGCTTCCATTTGATGCTTTCAATCAGTGCATCATAAGTGTGTAACATCTTTCATTTTGAATTCAATGAGTATTAAATTTCACTTGATAATTATAATAATAATTTGATCCCTTGATGTTGTTTTTTATGTTAAATTTTAAAAATAGTTAACCATTAAATTAAAAGAAATAACATGTTTCACTATGTATAAATGGGTGGAGCAATGGAGCAGAAATATTGCATTAGTTAAAAATCGTAAAATTTAATGAATGGAGACGAGAAATGTGATGAGTTCTGCCAATTTTGAAATATGAAAATGTAGAGGTATCGGAAGAACATAGACAGTGAATGATGGTTAAGAAGAAATTTTTAATTACGTTTTTATTTTGTTTGTTATTGAATATACCGTAAAGCAGTTGAAGGAACTAGAATGAACTATGCAAAAAAAATTCACTTACGATCATTGAACTGGAAACTAATTAATGAAAATAATTTAAAAATGGAATTAATATTTTACCTAATTTTTGCTTTGACTTCAATTTAATCAAAATAATCTCTATATATCGATATGTTTTAAATTAAAAAGATGCTTAATGCCTTTTTAAGAAATAAAGATCTAATAGGTGGCTCTAAAGATTGTTCAAAAACCTGCAATAAATAACTACAAAGAAAAAATGCATAATATCAGATAGGAAGAAAGAAGTTTTAATACATTTTAATTTTCTTAACATTTTTAAATAATCTTTCTGTAAGAATTCGGAATACAATTTAATGCTATTATAGAGAAACATCTTTTAATGTAACTAGAAAAATATGGGGAATTGTATCAATAAAAATTACTACGAGCTATATATATATCCTTATTTTTGTTATTCCTGAAAACTTTCAAAGGTAGTAGGCCCTAATATGGCTGTAGTGGCCTTATAAGCCAGAAAACATCTACGATACTGAAGTCGACTTTTATATTATGGTCATGTTACTTGGCTACTGGTACTAGTGTCGCGAGTTCGTATCGCGACCTTCAATCGCTACATTGGTGACCTTGACAACTCAACCTTCCGCAACAGTCGTGGTGTCATCTACCCGCAGTAAAATCGTCAGACTCACTTGACGTAAGCTAAGCAAACAAACAAAAAAATCGCCAGACTCACTTGACGAGCAAGCAGCAACTTGTCATAACGCTTGGCGCATTACAAAATCGTCCGCTTCTTCGCCGATACACTGGTGGGGAAGTACTGTTGCGTTAGCCTTATAAGCCAGATAACATCTACTATACTTAAGTTGACTTTTGTATCATGGTCATATTATTCGTTTACAGGTCCTAGCGTCACGAGTTCGTATAGGACCTTCAATAGCTACATGGCATATAACAAATGTGTTTAACGAAATATAACAATTCTCTTTATGTCATGTATTATATTCTATACGCCTTCTTGAAAACCCAGCTAAGGTCAAACCTTCGTATATACTTTATTTCTTTTTTTAAGTAAAGGAAGATGAGGGGTCAAAACACGCTATGTATGCCATATAGTTTGCTATAATAGTTTATATTTGACATGGGGACATTTTCCTTACATTGTTATTAAGGCAATATTAGAAGAGGTCAAGCGACCAGATTTCTCAAAAAACTGCAAAAATATGAATCTCGAAAGCTAGAGAATTATGATTCTGGTAAGGACAAGGTAAAATTAAAATATAGTACTTTTACGATAATAGAGTAAGGATGACTTTTCGATATTGAATCTTAAGTTTAATTTATCTATCAGTGTTTCAGTGGCTATTTAACAAATAGAGTAGACTAGAGAATAGAAATATACATTGTAGAGAAATAACTGTAGATAGTTGAAGGCAAATATTGTATTATTTTATTCGAAACAAGTGTTTAAATTTTAATTGGAATATGAAAATATTTGTGTATTTATGAGGTCATGAATCTTGTATAAATGACCACTTTCAGTTGAAATACGTAGAGAGGATATTGATACTACCAAACCTTTAGCATATAAATGGATCGTTCCAATTATAGCAATCCTTATTTTCTTCGAACATTCAAATTTCAATTTCACCATCATTAGGAGCATCTTCAAAACAACCGTTTGCTTCCTTCTTGGAAACTTTCGATTTCCTTCTTTAAAAGCTCTTCAATGACAAATAAAAGTTGAACAAAACAGGATCCGGGAAATAAAAAAGAGAGAGGGAGAGAAACGGACATTATCAAAACTCGAGAAAGAGGCAAACTAAAAATAATCTGTGTTCTGTAACTCAAACAAATGTCAAAATGAAATCTAACGAGCGGCATTATTATGCAACGTTCCAGGGATCGCATCATTAATCTCTTAAAAAACACACAAGAATTGTACAGAAGGAAAAAAGAGAAAAAGAATGAGGCAAAAGAAAACGCTCTGTATCCTTACTCAGAAGGAAAAGCACAACATGCTTACAAAGGAAGGTAATTAATTGCATCGACAAAACGAGAAAAAGCGAATGATTTTTAAAAGAGGATTCATCACATTAATGATGTTGAACTTCGTCGCGGGCTCTTTGTGTATCCTTTGGGAAGACCCATTCGTTCTATGCATATACATATTTCAGTCGAAAGCTATTTTGGGGTATCTGAATGCTTTTTTTACATTTTTAATGTATCGGTAATGCTTTTTTAATGAGTGATTCAGTTTTCTTAGGACCATAATATACATGTTTTATCAGCATTTATAATAGAGAAATAAATTTGAGTAAAAATTATGTGCGATTTTCTTTATTATTATTTTTTTATACTTTCGATTGAATACTTCTATCCAAGATATGCAAACAAACAATGTATCTTGTAGATTGTTTATCTTGCCTGCATCTCTTTATTTCAGCTAATAGAAATCCCAAAGTGATAAATCGCTTCACTTAAATATTTTTTTGAAAAAAATTGAAAAAAATCTTCACATTTTTTTAATTTTATTATTAAATACTAGGAAACAAAACAAAACAAAATATGAAAGTTTTGAGTAGAATTTTTAATTTTTTGAAGGTTTAAAAGCATTCAGTTTTAATATTAGTATACTATCCCGAATTATCTTGGGCTAATGAAAAAAGTTAAATATTAGTCTTTGTATGATAGTTTTTGAAACAAAGGACAACATAAATTTTTACTTAACATTCTGCACCCTGATATCTAGTCAATCAAATCAGTATCAAAGAATTTATAGAAAAACTCCAAAACATTATGTATATTAATATTGAAATTCATACCTGCGTTGGCAACAAAAGTAAAACGAGCAGGAGCAGGTGGTAACTTCATTTTTGGAATTGTGCACCACTGACGAACTGCCGGCAAATCGTCCGACTCCGAACCACTTGAACTATCGTCTTTACTGAGGCTACATAGAGAAGAATCACTTCCGCTATTTTCAATGTCCACCTCTTCATAATCACTATCTGAAAAATCACCGCTTTTGCTATCTTGCATCATCGACATTATTTTACTTACCTTCGACGCAACTACCTTACTAATCCACAGACCGAAGTATACTTTACAATTGAGAAAACTCGTGACCGATCACGCCAAAATAGTTGCGAAACAAACAAAACTCGAATAGCTGCCAATCAAAGCTGAATATTTCCTTTCATTTATTCCAGGCCGAATAAAACCGTGATAAAACAAAACGTACTGACAAAAATTCTGCTTTACCCGTGTTTTCTCGGGATAATGATAAACTTCAATATATACGAACCCGAAATAATTCGGGATAGTCAGGCAAGCGGTTAATAATTCATGGAATCTTTAGAAAAAAAATTTTATATCTTTTTTAGTTGCTTAGTCAGTTTGTGTTGAAGTACATTGCGATTAGCCAGAAGTTACTAACCTCACATCGGTGAATAATATATGATATCAATAGGAATGAATTTTTAAAGCCTTTTATCGTCGCATATTCAGTTTACGTTAAATCCCATAGTGATTAATTACATAGCAATGAATAATGTATGGCATCTAGCAGTACGTTAAAACATGTGGTTTAATATTCAAGTTTTTAAAAAGTAAAACATTGTAACGTTGTTAATTTACGACCCATATATAATACTTTTTTTCTACTTTAACCCTTTATTTACCAAATTGTGTTGCCATCAATTTTTTAATTTCATTTTTGCACTAGTAGTTAAGTTTCCTTGCAGAGTTATCCCAAGGAATCTAAGCATTTTTTAAACTAAATATCTTAATTCATTTAATTATTAATTGAATATTTTTAATTTAGCTTATATTAACATTTTGCTATTTTTATTACATTATCCGTGTTTTTTAAAATACAATTGGCAAAAGTAGTCATATTATGAAGGTGAAACCAGATTTGAATGCTGCTTTGAAGTGTCGTCAGTAAATAAAGGGTTAATCAAGCTTTACACAAGACCAACTTTTGTCAGAATTGGAAGGTTATTTCTATGTATTTCTAGAAAATCACGTGACAAAAGTGGGACAGTGACAAATAGTTGTCCTGATAAAACAATCGTTTTTGGAACTAATGTTCCAATGGGTAGACGTAGCTTTCAGTTGAGGACAATAATTGGCCTCGTGTGAACACTGCTTTACAAAACTAAGCTATACAAATCACACAACTCATTGAAACTGCTCAAAAATCTAATATGACTGTTATGAATATGTAATATCTCCTCGACTTTGTAGACCATTTGCCAATTTTGATTTGATTGAAATTGTTTTATATAATGCTAAAGTCTCGAAGATAATTCTATTAGAAACTCGAGATCAGTGGTTTCTTCTCGAACATTCTATATCCAATCATGGAGACTATACAGAAGCGAGAAAAAAAATAATAAAGTAAGCCAATCGAGTCAGTTCTCTTTTTGGCTTATTGATCACTGTACAGGTTCTATTTTAGTACTTTATGTTATTTCGACTGTTGAATAACGATTAACGCTTGTATGTGTGCTGCTGATTTCTAATTTCTGCGAGGGCTGTTTTTGTGAAAGTTTGGGCGTGTTTTATTACTTGTGTATTCAGTTTTATAAAGAAAAGCATCACTATACGTTATCCAATCTATTGAACTTTCCACTGCTCACCAACCATGAGAATTTTTTGTAATAATACTTTCAAAATAATTATAGATGGTAAATTTTTTTAAATGATTGTATTCTGATGTTACTATTGTTACTAAGAGGTATTGTATGTACTATCCCATCAATAAACTATTCTTTCTTTTTTTGAGGACACACTTCAATGAATATATAATTTCAACCATATATCAAAAAACTTCATCAGGGAAGAGGTGAGATATTTCGCACTGGTTTACTGCTATTTGTTTGCTACAGTGTTATTTGATAATAACATCAACTTGAGATTTCAGTGATGGAGCGTCGGAGCAGCAAGTTGGGCGCTGGAAGAGTGTCTCGGAGGAGTGCCAAGAAAAGAATTGTTAATGCCTTTTTACACGCGAACTTAAATTATTTCCTATTTGGCCCTTGACATTTCACCCACTTCCTTGTATAGCAGAACTCTAAAATTTTATTTATTTACAATACAATATTTTAGTATTATCAAGATTTGATCAGGATTTTGTCGTTCCATTTAAATCAGACTTTTATCCCATATAAAGGTAGGGTCAGCAAGTAAACATAGTAACAACATGAATGGTCTTCCTGAAACTCTCTCGCCTATATATATATATATATGTGTGTGGGGGGGGGAGTCTAAATAAATCTTCCAAAAAATTAGACTCTTCAGATAGCGGGATTTTAGTGGCGTGATATCTAGGGTTTTTTTAATATTTACGGGTTAGTTTCTAAACCAAAATTAAAATAATACAAACGAAAGATGAAGAGACTTCTTTAGAAAAAATAAAAGAATTTATTTAGAGTTAAAGGGGAATATTTACAGGGGGAATATTTACAGGGAAACATTAAAAAGAATTAAAACATGAAGATATTTAATAATCAGAAAGTTAGATTATTTCCTCTAGGAGGACGTTAGAGATGGGGAAACATTATGACTGAAAACATATTATCGCGTAGCCGCTGAACTTAGCGGGAATCGCTGACGCATGAAGACAGGCGTCTTCTCCGGACGAAAGTTAGTGAGCCTCTGATTCAAAGTTAATTGGGACAGACTTTCGAAAGACCGATAGGTGGCGTTGTTCTGGAATGCAAACCAATTAAAAATAATGGCCCTCTGGGAAATAATCTAACCTTTACAACACTTGCTTTGGATTTCATATATCATCGAATGTTGACAAAACAAGATGAAGGCAGATGTTGGTTAATTAAAATGGCTCTGTGGAATATCCTACATATATATATATATATATACTAGCGGACCCGACAGACGTTGTCCGAAAGTTTCAAACCTTCTTGAATAAGTTATAATAATCTGGTTCGTTTTGATGAAAAATTGTGATGTAATGCAATGTAATGTAAAAATTGTAACATGTTATTACAATACCTGACGTCATCACGTGTACAGTTCCCGCAATTAAACCTATCGATTGTTTGTGAGTATGCGTTTACTATGAGCTAAGTTCAATATAGAAACTTAAACTGAACTGAAACTTAAACTTTGTTGAATAGAAACTTAAACTTGTTTTAATTAAAGGGTAAAAAAGATGAAATTTGATCTATTGTTATCAAAAGGTATATATTTTTTTAATGTACAAAAAATAAATTTATCGTAATGCCATTTCATGCAACATATTTTTGGTTAATTCTTGTGCGGTATAAACAAACAAATTCGATGGTTTTCCAACCCTCGAATACGCAACATATAATTGGCCGTGCGAAAAGCAAGGATTTTCTAAATCTAAGCCACAAATTGTCATCGTTTCACCTTGAGACTTATTAATAGTCATAGCAAATGCCAAGCGAATTGGAAATTCCAAACGTTTGAATGGGATAGTGAGTCTGAAGGAATCATTGGGGTCCGTGGTAAAAGTACAACTTCATATTGAAATTTGCCGTTCAAAAAAGCAGCTTCAAGAATATTTCTCATGATTTTTTTAATGAGTAATCGCGTGCCATTACATAATTTTGGTGCATTCAAATTTCGAAGCAAAATGATAGGTGAGCCAATCTTCAATATCTAGTTATGTGGTAAAGTTTTACAAATTAGCTCTGCATTCAAAAGATATAAATTAAAACATGTTTGTTTTAAAGTTTATTAATTGAATTAATAATGTATACATTATAAATGCATGTTATCATGAAATAGCAGGGTCGAAAAAAATCAACTTGAAGGGTTTGACAAAGATAATCCAAATACTCCTTTCTTATACTTTGATTGATGTCAAATGTTTGACAGTTAGAGGGAGTTTGCTTTAAATTTTTAAGCAAATGCGTGAATTTTCTACCCCAGTTTGGGTAACAAAAATTGGTTATAAATTTTTCCTTTATTTGTTTTATTTTAATTCAAAAGTACTTCAAAACGAATCCGAAAAAAATCAATCAATTAACAATGTTTAATTTTAAATGCATCAAACACTAAAAAAATAAAAATTGTTTAAAACATATATCCTTTCAGGTTAAAATAAACACATTGAGGGCACATTGGACGATAAAAATGTAAAAAATCGGTGAAATTTGCGATATCGTTATTTTGATATTTGAAGTATATTGAAACTGCAAGCTATCGTTTGGAAAAAAATTATTTTGATATATTAATTCGTTTGCTCGATATCAGCATTTTTTTATTGTTATTAGGATGCCACACCCACTTGTTTCCATTTTTACAGCTGCAGTAAAAACAGTTTCGTTTTTCTCCAAACACTGCTACTGAGCATAATTTGTAATTCTGATTTTAAGCTGTTGTTTTTGCTTTGGCAGATGTTAAAAACTTTTACCTTTTCTTTCTTTTGTTGTTTGTTTTGGTTTGTTCATTCATTTGTCATACATTTCGTATTCGAATGGCTCGTTTCAGTTCCTTTGAAATTAGATACAAAAACC